>CAKAOH010036999.1:2500-30448 GCA_916701665.1 Sebastiscus tertius | reverse complement strand
GAATCCCTTCATTTGTTAACACGAGGCTTTTATTCTGAAATATGAGCAGTCAGTGCTGTGGAACACGCAGTCACTTTGGGAGTTCAAAAAATTGATAAAGTTTGGGGTTTAAATCAACACTTCTTGCTTTCATTTCGAAATAAAAGCCCTAAAGCGGGTTTTCTTTGCACAGAATTCCTTCATTTGTTAACACGAGGCTTTTATTGTGAAATATGTGCCGGACAGTGATGTGGAACAAGCAGTGACTTGGAAAGCATCATAAATGAATACAGTAGGAGTTTTAATTGTGGATTATTACTATTATTTACTAATTACCACACGTTTCTGAACCTTTCTCTGTCTAAAATAAATATAAATCACATTTATTATGAAGTTAAATGGCCATTAAAGGCAAACTCTATGTAGAAAGAAAGGGCTGTCAGCAGCAGCAGAAACACAGCTGACAGGTAGCCGACACGCTCCCGGGACGCAGCTAACTGGCGTCTGGTGTGAACACCCTAGGTGTGCATCACGCAGCCACGACGCGACGCTGCCGTCACGCGAGCCTCATGCGTGCGGTGTGTTCACGGCTTTAGAGCGAGAACGAGCGCGGTGTGTGAGCGAAGGCAGGCAGAGGAGCAGAGTACAGCAGAGACTACGGCCCTGGAGACCAAAGCTGCGGTCTCCCCCGCGTCCTCCGACCGCGGCCAACAGACGGGCTTCACTAGATACATTTACGTGTAAGAAGTTACAAACAGTCCCTTTAAAAGGTAAAATATAAAGATTTATATTTCTTTTTACACTCCATTTAAATTATTTAACGAACAGTATTATTTATTAATTAATTCATATATATATGTATATATATATATATATATATATATATGTATATGTATATATATATATATATATATATATACAGAGAGATTAAGTTATATTTTGGACTTGTCTGATAACTTGTCTGTGCTTGTCTGTGCTATATACACAGTTTGACATCTGTAGAGAAATTGAATCCACTTTTGGCTTTCAATCTGTTAGGCTAGTTGTATGTAAGTAGAGAATTGCTGCTATTAAACGGGGCATCAGGCCACTTGACGTACTTCCCGCCAAGCCGCCTGAGACTCAATGTTGAGTAGGCTAGCTATGAAAGGAAGCAGTCATAAGAAGATGAAAAGGAGGTAAGGAGAGAGAGAAAGAGAGAGAGAGAGAGAGAGAGAGAGAGATGAGGTCTCCAAAGAGACCACTGGGAGGGGTGATGATGGGATGTAAGCAGGAGAGAGAAGTTTAAAGACTTGAAAGAGGGTGAGAGGCGGAGGCTGGGAGGGAAACTCCCTCCTGGTTCTGAAACAGCTGCTCTCTGAGCTTCATACGCAGGATACACTCTCACTGCTGCACAGCTCTGCTTTTACATGCTCCTGAGAGTGTGCACATGAGCTGCCACACATTTGAAGACACCTCTCGTCTCCCCCAAGGATTACAATCAGGAAACTATTTCCTGGAGTTATCGTTTTTATAAATTGGATTAAGAGAGACATCTGGAACCCCAGAGATGTGTGGGTGGGGAGCGGTCTTGAATGGATGATGAAGTACTCAAGGATGACTGGATAAAAGCTTCCAGCAGTGGTTGCTGCTCCACAGCACATGACTCTCAGGAGGTATCTGGTTGAACATTGACACACTGCAGGTGTGAACTTCCATCTCCTCGTGAGGCCATGGAGGATTGGGAGCAAAGCTGATGACACAGCTCTCAGATTTCACTCCAATCTCTGGGGCATTGCTTTCCATCCTCCCAAGTTTACAACTTCAAAGCGTAGGCCGATCTTCCACAGGGGCATAGTTTGTCTGTATTCAAAACACATTGAAAAGGCTTGTAATTATGCCCTCACTCTCATTATCTCTGTTTCTTCTGCTGCACGACTGAGAGGTGAGGGAGAAGTGGATCAGAGGGTGAGGAGTTTCTTTTTTTCTTCAAGATTAGAGAAGGTAGAAGAGGGAGAGAGGAAGGCAAAAGGGGGGGGAAGGAGAGATAAACAGAGGCAGTTTAAGGCGGTAAACACGTCCCGTCCACAGCCAACTCTCCTCTAAACACATCAGGCATAAAGCAGCATCCGTCTGAGACAGAAGGACAAACCTGGAGCGAGTAGAAAACACTGTGGTTGTCAGTCTGGAAACACTGGAGGGAAGATAAACGGAGTAAAATCAAGAAGAAGCAGATTATTTGCAAGATTAAAAATCTTGATTTGAAGGAGAAACCAGAGCAAACCACAGCCATGGACTCAGATGTCTCCCACAGCTTCTCTTGTCTTTGCAGCAAGATGAAACAGCAGCACATGAGCAGCAGCAGCAGCAACAGCAGCAGCAGCGTCTCCCAGACCAGATCCACCTCCAGACCCCACCGGCCTGTCCTCCACCACCGGACCCTGCTCCTGCTGCCCCTGCTGCTCCTGCTCTGTCTCTCTCTGTGGAGCCAGCAGGCCGAGGCCCTGGTCCACTCCAGCTTCAGGCGGCTCAGCGGTCGCGAGAAGAAGGAGATGCAGAAGGAGATCCTGTCCATCCTGGGTCTGCCGGGGAGACCCAGACCCCACCCGCCACTACGACCGCCCTCCTCCGCACCGCTCTTCATGCTGGACCTGTACCATGCCATGTCGGTTGACGGGGAGGATGAAGGGAATGAAATAATTGTAACCGGACCCGGAATGGGGAAGTTTGGAGGGGCAGAAAGGTTGGCTCAGGTCAGCCACGCGGTCCTGCCGACCCTCAGCACACACACGCCACCGCTGGGCACGGTGGTCAGCGAGGCCGACACGGTGATGAGCTTCGTCAACCTGGGTGAGTAAACCTGCCGTTGGGTAGATGAGGCACACAGGAAGTGATGCAGTTTACATTCCTGGTGTGATTGGATTGGTTTGGATGAGGGAAAACTGGACAGTGATGGATGGTAACTACGTGCGAGTACTGTATTGTACAAGTACTGTACAGGTACTTGTACATTACAGTACTTGCGTACTTCCATATTAAGATACTTCTACTACATTTCACAGGGAAATACTGTACTTTTTATTCTACTGCATTTATCTGTAAACTGTAGTTCAGATTAAGATTTTACACAGAAAACCTATAATGAGTTTCTAAAATGATATATTGTTGAAGGATAACTTTAGTATTTTTCAACATGGACCCTATTTGTGTTTGGGTCTAAGTGACTAATGTGGACAACTATTTTTGAAATTGGTCCAATATTGAGGGAGAACGCTGTAACTGGCAGCCATGAAGCTAGCTGGGAGGGCAGCTCAACAAGGAATTTCTGATTCTAACAAACAGTCCCTTTAAAGGGACTATTTGTAACTTTGCAAGTGTATAAATGTAGCGGGTTGGCACACATGCGCGCTCGCGTATGCCGGGAGCCTCGTCTCCTCTGCCTGCCTGCCTTCACTCAGACAGATCGCGCGTTCTCGCATACTCGCTCCACCTCTAGACGTGAACGCGCGCTCACTCCACACTGCAGAAGAGTTAGTTTAGCTCTGAGAATATCTAGTGAATGTTCAGTGGACGTTTGTGCTGAAATAACTGCTGCAGCTCCTCCAGAGAGAAACGTTACCGTCTCCCTCCTGCGCCCGCAGGGAGACACAGGGTGCCGGTGTCACGGTTCACGTTTCTCTCTGCGGAGGCTCGTCACTTCACAAGACACGGAAAACCTCTGTTGGTGCGCGCTGTGTCAGTGAATGCAAGCAGGCAGCGGAGGAGAGGCTCCGGTTGCCGGTGTCTCCCTGCGGGCGCAGGCGGGTGAGGCAGGAAAAGGCAACACTAGGATCAGATCTAAATCATGTTCATGGAGAGACCTTGGTCTGGTCAGCTAACATTACTGCCAAGCAGCTGAAATATAGAGTGATATTGTGCTTTTAGCTGACGTGTGTCGCCTCACTGTTTTGAACGATGCTCGTTCAGGTCTATTTAGAGCGAGCAAGCGCGAGCCCGACGCTGACTTTCGTTGATCTCACGGCCATAGGTGTCGCTGTTAAGAAGCAATTCTGAAAGTTACAAATAGTCCCTTTAACCTCCAGTCAGTTAATAAAAACGCTTTTTCCTTTTTTTCAATTACTACCAATCAGGTGATAAAATAGGCCTAATTTAAAACTTAAAATATTTTACTTTTCATTATTCATTCATGCATTCATCATTCGTAACCGCTTATCCGTCTTCTTACCTTTCTCTTGATCTGGTTTGTTATTGTGTCCAAGTCCCGCTCAAGGAGAAGTTTCGTGAAATCTGAATATCCGTATACTCTGGCTCTAATGAATGCGGGGGTCCAATTGAAAGACCTCATATCGCATTGTGGAAATCATCTATATATATATTCAGCCATGACATTGAAAATCTTTTCGATAACACGTACTAAGCTACGCTTTCTGTACTCCAACACAACTCAAACTAATAGTATTAGTAATGTTAGCTGACCAGACCAAGGTCTCTCCATGAATCAGTGCTGATCCTAGTGTTGGCTTTTCTTGCCTCAGCCTCCCGACCGCGGCCGGAGGGAACGGGGGAGACACCGGAGTTTTGGTCAGAGACGATAACATTTCTCTCTGCGGAGCCCCGTCACTTCACAAGACACAGGAAACCTCTGTTGGTCTGGAGGAGCTGCAGCAGTTATTTCTGCACAAACGTCCACTGAACATTCACTAGATATTCTCAGAGCTAAACTAACTCTTCTGCAGTGTGGAGTGAGCGCGCTTGCACGTGAGAGTGGAGCGAGCTGAGTGAAGGCAGGCAGAGGAGCAGAGGAGCAGAGTACAGCAGAGACTCTGGTCCTGGAGACCAAAGCTACGGTCTCCCCCGCGTCCTCCAACCGCGGCCAACACTGTTTAACAGACGGGCTTCACTAGATACAACCAAGAGGTTTTGGTGCTTCCGTGTAGTTTGTGTTGGAGTCTGAGTCTGAACAGCGTAGCCACAAGTGAGCGACCATGGGTCACCGACCCGGATTGATTTATACGTGTAAGAAGTTACAGACAGTCCCTTTAAGGGCTGAACTAGCAACTAGTAACGTCATGTCACCAAATTAAAAGTATGCAGGGATGTCTTCAAGGCATAGTTTAACATTTTGAGAAATATGCTTTCTTGCCATGTGTTGAGATGAGAAATTTTTTTACAGCTGTCATATCTGTACGTTTAATATGAAGCTGGAGCAGGCGGCTAGCTTAGCTTAGCATAAGGACTGGAAACTAGGGGGAAACAGCTAGCCTGGCTCTGTTTAAAGGAAACAAAATCAGCCTATCCGTACAACAAAAGATCACTAATTAACATGTTATATCTCATTGGTTTAATATGTACAAAAGTCAGTGCAAAAATAACACGTTAAGGCGGGTTATACTATACTATATGCAGTGACTATCTGTAGAGAAAAAAATTACGAATTGTCGTTTTCTCATTCTCAGTTTTTTGTTGTACAGATAAAACAAAGCAAATACAACATTTTAATTAGTGCTCTTTAGCAATGCTGGTGAGCATGTTTTGTTACCTTTAAACAGAACCAGGCTAGCTGTTCCCCCCTGTTTCCAGTCTTTATGCTAAGCTAAGCTAAGCGGCTGCTGGCGGTGGCTTTATATTTAACTGAGTGTTATCAATCTTCTCACCAAATTCTCGGTAAGTGGATGAATGTATTTCCTAAAATGTGAAACTGTTCCTTTAACTTTAAGTAGAGAACATTTTTCATCATCAGTGTTGGATGACTGAGCAGTTTTTGACTTGACGGTTTGGCCGTAAACTCAGAGAGGATGTGTGAACTTGATGACACTGACAGTGACATGTCGGTGCTACTATTTTAGTTTCTCCGCTCTGCAAATTTCCACAAACATTCACCCCCAAAGAGAGGATTAAAACCAATGTCAGGATGGCTGAACTTTATTGGTAGGTTTCCATTTCAACCCAGCATTCCTAAATCCAGCAGCCTCGCTCCACTGCTGCTGTAGGCCAACTGGGCTGAGCGTCGCTGAACACTTCCAGCACTGAGGAGATCTCGGGTACGATGATTGATAAAGGCCAGGGATTGATGAAAAAATCACCAGTCAAATGAGAAGATACAAGTTCTCTCAGAAACATTACTAAAAGGAAAAAAAACATAACAACATAATGGTCTCAAACATTTAAACATCTCATAATAGTGCCTATCAAGAGGGAGTAATTGATTCTGTATATTTAATTTAATTGTCCATATTTAGTGAATTTTAGTGACATGGTCTATAATTAGTAAAACGTCCAAGCAGGGAATCAGTAATTTATACAAGTAGTTTATTCATTAATTTATACTTTATACTAGTATGCACCGATCATGCAACTTTTCAGTCCCAATAGCAATAGCAATGCCTTTGGGCTTTGGTTATCGGCCGATACCGAGTACCGATCACATGCCAAGCTGTATGCCTCACTGTGGAGAAGTGGCTGGGATCATTCTTTCATGTGTAAGGCAACATCAGGTTTGACTTGGATGTTGCTTTCCTAAAAAATAAGTACATAGATACTGTATGAATTGTTATTTATTATTAAAACTAGAATGGCACTCGGAGAGCACAGACCTCCCTCTCCGTTCAGCCTGCGCCATCATCCACGTGTAGTTTTGTTTATGTTGAGATCAGCTGTCCGATCTGGTATCTTTGTGTCCTTAATTTATATAGAGCTGAATCGATTAATCCATTAGTCCATCGACAGAAAAATATTTGCTAACCATTTTGATTACTGATTCATCTTTAAATCATTTTCAAGCAAAAAAAGCCCCAAATTATCTGATACCAGCTTCTGAAATGTGAGGATTTCCCTTTTTTGTCATATGTGAGATTAAAGTTAAAGCAGCAAAAGTAATTTTTTTGTAAAACGGTCGCTATATCCTGACAGTAGTGCATGAGACAAGTAACCTGAAAAAATCATGTTCCTCTGTGTCCTCCGGTGCTCCTAATGGTATCTGCAAGATTTCACAGACCGTAAGAAAACAACCAATCAGAGCTGATTTGGAGTCTGCCGTCCAGCTGCCGTCTCTGAGCAGCTGTCAATCACTCGCCAACTCCGACCAAACGGTTAAACTTGGCAGCGCTGATCAAATATGAATCCATTTTGTGTTACGTTAATGCCTATTTCTCGCCTCAAATGTTCTCACAATCATCTTGTAGTGTACTGTTTAGCTGTAAGATGAGAAAGTTTGTGACCCGGCAGCCATGTTGAGATCAGTTGAGGAAATACCAAGCACCACCCACCACCCACTTTCTCTCACAGAATATTGATTCATATTTGATCAGCGCTCCCTAGTTTGACCGTTTGATCAGATTTCACGAGTGATTGACAGCTGCCTCCGTTGAATGAACAGCCAATAGGAACGCTCTTTCCCTCTGAAATGACCTGTGATTGGCCAAAGTCTCCCGTCATGGGCTAGATTTTTTAAAGCCTGAAAACAGAGACATGAGGAGGAGCAGAAGTCTAGTTTTCTCTCAGAACACTTGAATTACAATATGCTGAAAGGTTATTATGGAATTTTTGCCCAATGATGCCAAAAACATTCTGGCTATTGGAGGTTTATTATCTTTGGGATTTGGACCGTTTGTTCGACAATCAATCAACAGCAGATTAATTGATAATGAAAATAATGATTTGCTTCCCTAAGTATATAAGAAATACTGTTAACCATCGCCACCCAGATCCTGTGTGAGTGTTTGTGTTCCAGCCTAACTGATGCCTATCTGCCAGAGCATAAAAACTAAACATCCTCCTCTCAATGGCTTCCTTCCTCCGGCTCCTCTGGAATTGGATGGTGATCTGCACCCAGTTTACCATGGGAAACATCATCTCCTCTCCGTGCTCGGGGTCTCTAATGAGCTTGCATCATCATCATCATCATCATCATCGCAAATGATGGGTTTCTTTTTTGAAATTCTCTTCTAAAAAAATGCACCTTTAAATTTATCAGTCAACACTGCAAAAAACACAGTATTTCATCCTCCAAACCGCCACCATGTTGTAAACAAAGGCGTCTCATGCCTTTGACAGCGACCCACAGCGTACACACACACACCAGTGTTTCCTTTCAAATGGTCAAGCTCTTATTTTGTCGTGAAAACGTTTGAATAATCAATTCTACACAGAAGCGTAGCTGAACATATCACACAGAATAAATCTAATAACTACAAGCTAATTGTGTATTTGCATATAACTTATATGCAACACAAAGTATTATAGTCATTCATCATATTGAAGTTTTCTTACTTGTATGCAGTGATTATGCAAATATTTGACTTAAATAAAAGTTGCAATACTGCAGTGTAAAAATACTCTGTTACAAGTAAAAGTGCATTCAAATTTCTGCTTAAGTAAAAGTACAGTTTTAGTCTTAGCATCAAAATACACTGTAAGTACTTAAAGTAAAAGTATTCATTATGCAAAATGGCCTTTTTCTGATTGATATATATATAATATCACTGGGTTATAATTATTGATGTATTATTAATGTGCACATCACTTTAATGTGGCAGCTGGTAAAGGTTGGGCTAATCTGAATGTCTTTATATACTGTTGGATTGCTTAATCTAGTGTAATTTATCATGATTTATTGATTGATTATTGATTTATATTTTGTATTAATAATCTGAATCTGCAAAGTAACTAAAGCTGTAGTGGAGTAAAAAGTAGTATTCAATATTTGCCTCCAAAATGTAGTGGAGTAGAAGTATAAAGTAGCATGAAATGGAAATACATAAAGTACAAGTAGCTCAAAATTGTATTTAAGTACAGTACTTGAGTGAATGTATTTAGTTACATCCCACTCCTGCTCATATGTTAGGTATTTTTCCATAAAGCTTTTGCATTTGTCGCCTGATCCTCTGCAGATACAGTATGCTATATTAAGTTTCTATTTCTGTGACTAATCTAATCAATGTGTGTAGTTCATGTAAGTTGAATCAAACACGCATGGGTGTGTGTTCCTACGCATGTGTAATGGGAAGACACAGCTGGTTAGAATTAAAGGCCCCACTGACACACACCGGAAAAAAAAAAAAAGCAAACGGTCCGAAGCGAGATGAAAATACTGCTGTGGAGGGAGCGACTCTAAAAATACCAGACAGGGCTGCAATTAGTGGTGTTTGTGCTGAGCAGCTGCTGTGGTTCAGGGCACCAAGTGTCTCTAATTACTGCTATATGTGTGTGTGTGTGTGTGTGTGTGTGTGTGTGTGTATGCACTGATATGAGCACGCCCAAACCATCAGGGGTGTCCTGTCTTTAGTATCTCTATTTACCATATAGTGTGTGTGTGTGTGTGTGTGTGTGTGTGTGTGTGTGTGTGTGCGCGCTGTAGGGACGTCCATAATTAACCGTTTAACCGACATTAAGCATTTTAACCGATTAACGCTATCGGTTCAAGCGGTTAAAAGAAATGTTAATAATTAACTCAAAAGCTGAGCGGCTCAGAGGAGCTGCTCGTCACTTTGGAAAAGCTGGTCCACCTTAACAGCCCACCTTAAGAGGTGGAGCCGGAGTTGCAGGATACAGGAAGTCGGCTCCAGTCTCCAGCTTGCTTGAGCGGAGCGGAGGAGTTGTAGTTTAGTAGCATTTATTCACCAACAAATAAATGGTTCACACACTGCTACACCTACGTTCACAGCTAGAACGCCCCCAACAACCTCACACTCACCACCAACACACACACGGTCTGTTGGAAACTCACTAAAGTTACGCAGACTACGTGTGCAGCGGTGAGCACAAAGCCTCCGGCAACGCTAGAGCTGCTAACGTAGCACAAATACACACACTGTTTGTTGTAAACTCGCTAAAGTTCCACCGGGCAGACACACAGCTGACAACCTGCTAAACTAAACTAAATGTGTGGTGGAGACTTTTACTGGGAAAGTGGCTGCATGTCCGCGACACTACACGTAGCATCGTAGCTGCTAAGTTAACGCTCCTGGATGTTGAACTCGCCCGCTCACCACAATGCACAGGGAAAACATGCACCTTTTGTAGTCCATTTTCGGAACATTGTACTTTCACCACGGCAGAACCGCGTCACTAACACCTGCCGCCGTCACATAGCCGAGTGAAAGTGCAGTCGGATTCTCTTAAAGGTCCCACATTGTGCTCATTTTCAGGTTCATACTTGTATTTTGTGTTTCTAATAGAACATGTTTTCATGCTGTAATGTTCAAAAAATCCTTTATTGTCCTCATACTGTCTGCCTGAATATGCCTGTACTTACCCTCTGTCTGAAACGCTCCGTTTTAGCGCATTTCGACGGAATTGCGTTGAAATTGCAACAGAATTGCACTGCTAGGCAACAACTTGGGTCCATGTTTACTTCCTGTCAGCTGATGTCATTCACATACACTGCAACAGGAAATAAACTGGGACACATTTAGAATGTTTACGTTTAAATCTGAGTAAAGGGCCTCATATTGTATATTTGTGACATCACAAATGGACAGAAATCCTGACAGCTTGTTTCAAATGCAGAGTTTCTGAATACGGGCTGTGTGTATTTCCCTGTGGATTGAGTGGTTCGATACTTTACAGTATTTATATAGGACTTAAGCCTGCTTTATAATAAAAAAACATGAACATCTCACTTTTTTATAATATGGGACCTTTAACACTGCGGTTATCTTAAATAAATAAAAAAAAGTAAGTCCTTCTGAATTCTCCTCATCTTTCCTTGACCTCATGACGTTTTCCATCGAGGTCAAGGAAAAGTGGTTAGGAAAAGACGTTAGGATGTAATTTTTTTACTTTTTTGGCGCAGCCTAACTCTCAGCAAGAAAAGTGAATAAGCGTATTGTTGAACCTTTAAGGATTTCCATTTCATGCTGCGTAATACTTCAGAGAGAAGTATTGTACTTCTTACTCCACTACATTTTCCTGATAGCTCTGTAAGGGGTATCTACATTCCTGCCAGGTGGCTCCACCTGGCTGGTTTTCCAGTTATGGTGCTAGGGCTCCTGAAGGAGCTTAATTTTCTATTTCGTTTGTACGACTTTGGGTTAGAGCAAATAAAAAGTGAGGCTTACTCTGTCTTTGATTGCTGTGCTGCTTCTATTTTTCCTTTCCTCTAAATCCTGTTCCACTACTTACTTCACTGAATCAGCTTATTAAATATGATGTATTGAACTGCAATAGTGAAATCCTATCACTTATAATCATCATAAATATAATACAACTTCTGCATGATGACTACTTTTGATACTATAAGTGCATCAATGTGATGAGTCTTTTACTTCAGTAAAGGACTGAACACTGTTCTCCTCCCTCTGTGTCATTGACTCATCTCCCAGTGATCTCATCTCCTCCACACCTTCACACTGTTTCTTTTCTTGCTCCTTTTTCACAGTTGCATCATTTTCTCCCCTTACATCTGCTTTAAACTAAAACTGTTCCCCATCTGAATGTCCCTCCTCTCTATCGGACACATTTTATCAGACTCTTTTTCACTTGTATTTATCCCTGCTTGTTTGTAGATTTATTTGTAGGGGTTGACTTTAAAGACAATAGAACTTTGTATTAAACAATCAAACATCAATCAATGTAAGCCTTCATGTAAATGCCAATGTTCACCATATTTGCTCTCCTGTCAGTTATTTGTTCATGAATATCTTTTCTCATAGAAATATCTCTCTCTCTCTCTCTCTCTCTCTCTCTCTCTCTCTCTCTCTCTCTCTCCAGTGGAGCAGGAGCGTGACCTCTTGCAGCCTCGTCCATACTGGAAAGAGTTTCGTTTTGATCTGACGCCCCTCCCTCAGGGTGAGACGGTGACGGCAGCAGAGTTTCGTATCTATAAGACCCTGACGATGGGCCAGAGGGCCAACCGAACACTGCACATCTCCGTCTACGAGATCCAGCGAGAGAGCAGACACAGGTTGCCCTGCTTTTTTATTTCTCTTTATCTGCCTTTTAAAATGTTTTCTTCTTTTTCTGTAAATCACTTTGTAATATTGTTAGTTAAAAAAATATATTATTATTAGGGCCCGAGCGCCGACAACGTCGATCCGAGGACCTATTGAAATTCTAATGATTTATTATGCGGGCCCGAGCACCGACAACGTCGAGCCACTAGGACCCTATTGAAACTGTAGAAATTATTATTGTTATTATTAAAATGAATTGCCTTTTTGAGCGCCTTAACATGCTCAAAAAGTTGTTAAACTTTGCACACTTATCAGACGCGGGGAAAAAAAATATTATTTTAAGGGTGTCAGGCTTGGGTGTTGCAAAATGGCTCGTAAGCGCCCCCTACAAAACCAGAAAAATTGAGCCCATCGCTCAGGTTTCACCTACATGTATAAAAATTTTTAGGAAAATTTAACATGTGGAGACGCACAAAAAAGGCCTCTTGGAGGTATACCTAAAACCCAACAGGAAGTCAGCCATTTTGACTTCAATGTGCGATTTTCGCCCATTTACAGCGTTTTACATGCTACGTACTTCAACGAACTCTTACAGATTTAGTCAGATCGACTCTAAATTTGGTCAGGACCATCTTAAGACCTTCAGGATGAAAAGTTATTAAAATGGTGAATTTTCATCAATCGAACTTGTTGTGGCGTGGCGGCCATTTTGAAGCATTCGCCATGAAACAGGAAGTTGTTGTAACTCCACTGTACATAGTGTCCGATCTGCCCCAAATTTCTCAGGCATGATGAGGGTCCAGTCCTGAGGACATTTACATGTCCATATTGAGTCACACTCATAGCGCCCCCTACTGGCAACAGGAAATGACATTTTTTTCTATGGTTAGAAAGGCCTTAAGACCTTGATGATGCATTATTGTGAAGATTGTGAGTTTTCGTTGAACGGCGTTGCCGTGGCATGACGGCCATTTGGCGTGATTTGCCATGAAACAGGAAATTGTTGTAACTTCAGCATACTTTGTCAAATCTGCTCCAAATTTCTCAGCCATGATGACGTTCCAGGCCTGAGGTCATTTACATGCCAATATAGACTCATAGCCCTGCCCCTGCACATAAGCCACGCCCCCTTTCATAACTCATGAACCGTTTGTCGTAGACACTTTTGTGGGAGGTGTCATTGCACTCAGCAGAGAGTTCCTGTTTAATTGGTATGAGTTATCCCCGGCCCCTACACATTAGCCACGCCCCCTTTCATAACTCATGAACCGTTTGTCTCAGGGTGCATCCCAAAGCCCTTAATTGCATCCACGTTTCCCTCACTTGCGTTTTTTCCTTGCGTCTTAGTCCCTCCCACCAGGGAAGCATGTGAGGAGAGAGGAAACAAGGAAATATATTTTAAGAGAAATGAGACGTTGTTTCCTCTGAAGCGTCACGTGAAACGACCGTCCGTTTCTGATGACAGCAGCAGCTGATCACAGCTGGATCAGCTGTCGGTCGGCTTTAACAGCTGTAGAGACTTTAGATGGAGTTTATGTCTGAACTGATCTAATAATACTAATAAAGACACTCAGTTCTTCTCAGTGTCAGAGCAGCAGTGTTTTCTCTCTGTAGCCTGTTACCTGTTTAAAGAACACCTGCACATGAATAACAGCTGCAGTCTATTTCTACTGTGGACTGAGTCCTGCTTAGAGGCTTAGGAACCATCTCTACTGGAACAATATCTTTATATTATTTATTCATTATTAGTGTCTGTAGTTAGTGATACTCTGATTGTGAGTTCATTATTTAATAACTCAGAATATGGTCTATGGTGTCTTTTGAACATTGGACATTATTTATTAGGCTGAATGTTTGAGGGAAAATGTAAATGATGTAACTCATATCAAACCCGACGTTCAGGAATGATCAGCCTCATGTGACTGAATGGAAATGAGGATAAATGATGTAAAAGGTGTTTGTTGCTGACAGACAGACTCTCCTTCTCTCTCTGACTTTATTAGTATCATTAATAAAGGTTAACGGGGGAAATAACAGATCATGAAAAGAAAAATCTTTCTAATAAATGAAAATAGTTATTTTAAGTCAGTTTGTCAGGGCTTATAAAGCTCTTTCAGTGTCAGGCTGCTTCACTGGTGGTGTGAGAAGGAGAGCTACTGCAGGTCCTTCTGCTGCTGTTCAGAGCTTCAGTTAACACAGATTTTAACTAGATGGTGAATCAGAAGACAACTAAAATATAAAACGTTCACTCTGTGATCTGTCTTCACTCCGGTATAAAACTCCAGAGATGTTGAGAGGTAAAGTTATCAGATCAGTCTGGTTGGCAGCAGCATCCAATCAGTAACTGATATCCAATAAGGGGGGCGTGTCTATCAGCAGCAGTGTCCAATCAGTAACTGATATCCAATAAGGGGGGCGTGTCTATCAGCAGCAGCGTCCAATCAGTAACTGATATCCAATAAGGGGGCGTGTCGGTCGGTAAAAGACTTCTGTGAAGGATACTCTCGTGTATCCTCGCTCATCGCTCCTCAGAGATCCCTCCTCGATCCTCGCTCCTCGCTCCTCGGTGCAGAAATAAGAGCTTTGGGACGGTCTTCAAAATGGCGCACCAGAACAACTTCAGGTTCAAGCGAGGAGCGAGGAAACGACAAATAAGAGCTTTGGGATGCACCCTTAGAGTCTTGTGGGAGGTGTCATTGCGCTCAGCAGAGAGTTCCTGTTTCATTGGTATGGGTTTTCCCCGCCCCTTACACATTAGCCACACCCCCTTTCAGAACTCAATTACGATTTTTTGCAGACTTGTGGGAGGCATCATTGGACTCAGCAGGGAGATCCTCTTTCATTAGTGACAGTGTTCTCCGACCCCTAAACTTTAGTCCCGCCCCATTTCAAAATGATGGACGACTTGTCGCAGACTCTTGTTGCAGGCATCATTGTACTCAGCTGAGTTCCTGTTTCATTGTGCCTTGCTGCGTCAATTGGTGTCCCGCCAGTAACCCGACACGCGGGAAGGTACGAGGGCTTGTTCAATGCTGCTTCCAGCTTTAATTATTATTCTATTGCCTCTTTGAGAGCAAAAACAAGGTGCTTGGGCTCACATTTGGCACACATCAGACGTGCGTGAAATATTTATCTGATATGGGTTTCGTGCTTGGGTGTGGCAAATTGGCTCGATAGCATCCCCTATTGAGTTGCCCCGGCGACATGTTTCACCCAGATTTATGAAATTTAGTACGTATATGTCACATGTTGAGACGTAATAAAAAGCCTCTCTGCATGTGATTATCATAAAGTGGGCATGTCTGTAAAGGGGAGACTCGTGGGTACCCAGAGAACCCATTTACATTCACTGATCTTGAGGTCAGAGGTCAGAGGTCAAGGGACCCCTTTGAAAATGGCCATGACAGTTTTTCCTCGCCAGAATTTAGCGCAAGTTTGGAGCATTATTTAGCCTCCTTGTCGACAAGCTAGTATGACATGGTTGGTACCGATGGAATCCTTAATTCCTTAGCTTTTTTGGTTTCATATGATGACAGTATCTTCACTCTAGCTATAAAACTGAGCCCGCTACAACCTAAAAATCGCAAGTTGCGTTAATGCGTTAAAGAAATTAGTGGCGTTAAAACGAATATGCGCTAACATGTTATTGTGTTAACTTTGACAGCCCTAATTTGAATGTTTTTGGTGTTTGGGTGTGGCTTAGAAATTAAGAATACCATCCTTGAAACTGACTAACAGGGTTCGAGCCCTGTGTTTTATTATTCATCATGACTAATGATAATTTGTGCAATGACTTCAAAGCATGTCTCAGGTGTGTGCTTACCTTTGTTCTCTTAACCAAATTGAGAAACCTCCAGTTGTCCCTTAAATGTGTCTTTTAGTATTGAAATGTAGGGGGAAAAGTGAATTGTTTTAGAGAAACATTTATCTTTCTTAAGTTGTTGATGTCAAAATTCTCTTTTGTCACTTTTATGTGTTTGATCAACTTGACATTATTTTTCTGTCTTTTGCTCAGAGAACCAGAGCTGGTGCTGCTGGACATGCAGTCGGTGCCTGCAGGACAGGAGGGCTGGCTGGCCTTCGACGTCACCACGGCCTCCAACCACTGGCTCCTCCACCCCCGCAGCAACCTGGGCATACGTCTCTATGTGGAGACAGAGGAGGGTGGGTGCACCACAGAACCATCATAATCCTCTGTTAATTGGTGTAATGTACTTATTGGGTGATTTCCATCTTAATTATTTGAAATGGTTTGTTTTAAAGCACAGAACTGCTGTCAGCACTCCTGACTGAATTTGATTCATATATCTGTATCCTCTCGCAGACCGCTCCCTGTCTGCAGGCTGGATTGGATTGGTAGGACGCAGGGGCCCTCGCTCCAAACAGCCCTTCATGGTGACCTTCTTCAGGGAGAGTCAGGTCCCGTGTCGGCCGCCACGAGCTGTCAAGCCACATCCCCGGAAGAAGAAACCCAAATACGACCTCCCAGTCCCCAGCATCCATAGTGAGGCTCCAGGCACCCACACTTTGTGGGATTACAGCTCTGAATTTGATGCTTTAATGTTACTTCAACACACTCATTAGCTGTTTGTCTTATAAGGTTTGGGGATTTAAAAAAAATATATTCATCTGGCAAATGAATGTGAATCGAAAGGAACCCAACCTCGGTGACCTTTGATATACTGATTGTGTTCATCAATGTAAAAACTTAAAATATAGAAATTGTAGTCTGAAAAGTTAATGTCTTGTCTTGAAATCCTTTACTTTTACCAGAGAGTTGTTCACTTTGATCTAACTAAGTGATGTTTTTCTTCTCTGTTCAGATCGGAGTCCTGCAAACAGTGGAGGTCAGCCCTGTAAAAAACATGAACTCTACGTCAGCTTCAGTGACCTGGGATGGAAGGTCAGCTCTGAATTTTAGTCCTTTGATTCTTGATCCATATTTCAGTTTAGCTTTTTTCAGCCAGTTTCATTATTCTACATGTCATTTTACTGCTTACATACAAGATCATTCTCATTGTTCAAGCTGCTTTTAAAGAGAAAAAAACTTACTGGGGCAAAAAGTCATTATATCACAATGTGATGGGTTAAAAACTTACCATAGATGCCTTTTGGAAATCCAGGGTCTAATTACAGTTTTTCTCAATCGCTTTGGTGAGTGCAAAAAAAAACAACGTTCAAACAGCACTACTCAATGGATGACCTGCAAAATCCCATAATTTGCTCAAAATCCTTAGTTTATCTTTCAAAAGTATTTTTTTTATGTTAATGAACATGTCAGTACCATCAGAATGACAAGTCATGTGTCATTGTTTACAAATGAGTCATAAAAAGGTCATAGTATAGTATGGCGTAAAAAAGGGTCACAGTATAGTTTGGCATTTAAAAAAGGTTATAGTATATTATGGCGTTATAAAAAAGGTCATACTATAGTATGGCGTTAAAATAAGTGATAGTATAGTATGGCGCTAAAAAATAGGTCATAGTATAGTATGTCATTAAAAAAAGGTCATAGTATATTAAGGTCGTTACCTTTTGTAACGACCTTAATATACTATGACCGATCGTTACAAAAGGTAATATTATAGTATGTTGTTAAAAAAAGGTCATAGTATGTTGTTACAAAAGGTCACAGTATAGTATGGCGTTAGGTCATAATTTATTATGACGGAATAAAAAGTCATAGTATAGTATGTTGTTAAAAAAGTTAATTGCATAGTATTTTGTTAAAAAAAAGGTCATAGCATAGTATGGCTTTTAAAAAAGGTCATAGTATAATCTGTTGTTAAAAAAAGTTAATAGTATAGTAAAATTAAAAAAAGGTAAAAGTATAGTATGTCGTTAAAAAAAGGTCTTAGTATAGTATGTCATTAAAAAAGGTCATAATAAAGTATGGCGTTAAAAAAAGGTCATAGTACAGTATGTCGTTAAAAAAAGATCATAGTATAGTCTGTTGTTAAAAAAAGGTCATAGCATAGTATGCCGTTTAAAAAAGGTCATAGTATTATCTGTTGTTAAAAAAAGTTAATAGTATAGTAAAATTTAAAAAAGTTAATAGTATAGTAAAATTAATAGTATAGTAAAATTTAAAAAAAGTATGTATAGTATGTCGTTAAAAAAGGTCGTAGTATAGTATCTCGTTAAAAAAAGGTCATGGTATAGTATGTCGTTAAAAAAGGTCATAGATTAGAATGGCGTTAAAAAAGGTCGTAGATTAGTATATCGGTAAAAAAGGGTCATAGTATAGTATCTCGTTAAAAAAAGGTCATGGTATAGGTCATAGATTAGTGTTGTTAAAAAAAGGTCATGGTTAAAAAAGGTCGTAGTATAGTATGTCGTTAAAAAAGGTCGTAGTATAGTATGGCGGTTAAAAAGGTCGTAGTATAGTATGGCGGTTAAAAAGGTTGTAGTATAGTATGGAGGTTAAAAAGGTCGTAGTATAGTATGGAGGTTAAAAAGGTCGTAGTATAGTATGGAGGTTAAAAAGGTCGTAGTATAGTATGGAGGTTAAAAAGGTCGTAGTATAGTATGGAGGTTAAAAAGGTCGTAGTATAGTATGGAGGTTAAAAAGGTCGTAGTATAGTATGGCGGTTAAAAAGGTCGTAGTATAGTATGGCGGTTATAGTATAGTATGACGGTTAAAAAGGTCATAGATTAGTATGTCGGTAAAAAAAGGTCATAGTATAGTATGTTGTTACAAAAGGTAATATTATAGTATGTTGTTAAAAAAAGGTCATAGTATGTCGTTACAAAAGGTCATAGTATAGTATGTCGTTAAAAAAAGGTCATAGTAAAGTATGTTGTTAAAAAAACGTCATAGTATAGTATGGCGTTAGGTCATAATTTATTATGACGGAATAAAAAGTCATAGTATAGTATGTTGTTAAAAAAGGTAATTGTATAGTATTTTGTTAAAAAAAGGTAATAGCATAGTATGGCTTTTAAAAAATGTCATAGTATAATCTGTTGTTAAAAAAAGTTAATAGTATAGTAAAATTAAAAAAAGGTAAAAGTATAGTATGTCGTTAAAAAAAGGTCATAGTATATTATGGCGTTAAAAAAAGGTCATAGTATAGTCTTGTTAAAAAAAGGTCATAGCATAGTATGCCGTTTAAAAAAGGTCATAGTATAATCTGTTGTTAAAAAAAGTTAATAGTATTGTAAAATTAAAAAAAGTTAATAGTATAGTAAAATTAAAAAAAGGTCATAGTATAGTGTCGTTAAAAAAAGGTCATGGTTAAAAAAGGTCGTAGTATAGTATGGCGGCTAAAAAGGTCGTAGTATAGTATGGCGGCTAAAGAGGTCGTAGTATAGTATGCCGTTTAAAAAAGGTCACAGTATAATCTGTTGTTAAAAAAAGTTAATAGTATAGTCAAATTAAAAAAGTCATAGTATAGTCTGTCGTTAAAAAAGGGTCATAGTATAGTATGTCGTTAAAAAAAGGTCATGGTATAGGTCATAGATTAGTATGTCGTTAAAAAAAGGTCATGGTTAAAAAGGTCGTAGTATAGTATGGCGGTTAAAAAGGTCGTAGTATAGTATGGCGGTTTAAAAGGTCGTAGTATAGTATGGCGGTTTAAAAGGTTGTAGTATAGTATGGCGGTTTAAAAGGTCGTAGTATAGTATGGCGGTTTAAAAGGTCGTAGTATAGCACCAAAGTGACAGAGAAAGTGTAATAAGTTGTTCTTAAACTAAGAATTACACTGCTTTATAGAGACAACTAAGATGGATTTATTAAGCAGCTTTCTCCAACATTTAAGAGAACTTTTACTGATACCTGCCCCACCAGGCATTCTTTAAAAATAAATCCTCACATTAGTCAGTGATGTGTCAGTTTTGCTAAATCAATGTGATGTAATTTTAGTTTTTAAAATGTGTCCATTGTAATTGTTTGAAATCTCTAATATCTCAAATTCACATATTAAATTAACAACAATGTAATGTTTACAATATATAAATAGTAGTGGTACTGTAATTAAGTCAAATGTTGAGGTATTTATATTTTTTCTAACTTAAGCATATATAAGCGGTAATACATTTAATAAATCGCTTATATTCAAGTAGGAAAGGTGAAGGAGCCATTGTTGCATTTACTCTGAGCAGTTTAATACAGCCCCATGTCTTATTGGCTGTTACAATAATATTTTATGTCAAATGATATAGTAGTGATATTTCTTAATAGTTTTGATGATTTTCCTGTCTGTAACTATATTTCTGTGGTTCTGCTCAGGACTGGGTTTTGGCCCCCACTGGATATTCAGCTTACTACTGTGATGGAGAGTGTTTTTATCCTCTGGGCTCCTGCATGAACGCCACTAACCACGCCCTCATCCAGCAAGTGGTCAGTACAGCAATGACACACATCCCACCATGGATATTTTCCTTTAGAAAAGTGAACCAAACATATATAAATACTAACCACATACTGCAATACTCTACGTGAAGTAAACCCCTTTTCGGTGACTGCCTCTGAAATTCTATACTAACATGCTATTTAGTACGCTAAAACAGTATTAGTAGGCCTGAAACCATAGTATGAAACCAAAGCAGAATCGCATACTATTTCCAATGACATATTAGGTTGATGATTTTGGTTTCCATTGACCGTTGTTACGCTATTTTGTTCTCAACAAATTAAGAACAAAATTGACACACTTAAATGTGTGATTTAAGTCTTTCTTTAATTATTCTGAGCAGTGTATATTAAACCAGTCAAATATCTGAATTGTAAATATGAACTGTATTTCACTGTGCAGGTCCACCTCCTGAAGCCTGACGAGGTTCCAAAGGCATGTTGCGCCCCCACCAAGCTCAGCCCCATCTCAGTCCTCTTCTACGACGACAACAACAACGTCATCCTCAAAAAGCACCGTAACATGGTGGTTAAGACCTGTGGGTGTCTATGAGAGACGAACAAACCAAAATGTACATGGATGATGTTTTTTCCCCTCCAGACATGAACTCTGAATGAAAAAGGCACCAGAAATCTAATTTAACAGGTTTGTGATTATGTGTTTGAGTTCTGATTTAGGATCAGTGACTGAATCAATTTTCTTAATCAAATTCAAAGTTCACTGATTCCAAATCAGCACTTCTGCTTTAATATTTTTTGAATTGATTGATCATGAAAATAATTAGTTGCAGCCCTGTTGTGGATACACAATACTCTACATCAGCCTACACCACAGCTGTAAAGTACACGGTCATGTAATTAATAATCACATCTTTCATCTTGTCATGCACACAGAATGAGCTGAGAAGACCAGTCACATTAAATACATTGTTCAATTTATTGAAAAGGGTAAAAAAAAAAAAATACAGTGAGGAAAATTAGTGACGTATTTGCCC
The DNA here is from genome assembly GCA_916701665.1 of Sebastiscus tertius. Classification (NCBI taxonomy): domain Eukaryota; kingdom Metazoa; phylum Chordata; class Actinopteri; order Perciformes; family Sebastidae; genus Sebastiscus; species Sebastiscus tertius. The sequence continues at coordinate 9,251 of CAKAOH010036999.1, read as the reverse complement.
GTTAGTGAGTATATGAAGAACCAAAAGGAACCGGGATTAATCATGTCTTTAACTGTCAATCATTTACTGTTTCTTCAAACAAACAAACAAACAAACAAACAACCAAACTGCCAACAACTGAAAACATAAATGAGCACAGAGCAAATCTTGTCCTGGTTTAACTGAAGTGGGACAAAGATGGTGTTATTGCCAAGATTATGTTTGGAAACATGCCCAAGGAGGACCACATTAAAAATGAGTAGAAGTAGAAGAATTTGGAAGGGAAAAAAAAAACAACATACTATGAGATTAACTGTGTGGTTTAACGTGAGGTACTGTTGTAAGGTGTAACTGAGTGTGGACACCTGTGGAGCAGCAGCACAGAGGAGGCAGAGCTGTCGAGTCTTGTTGGGCAAAAACCAGGAATCTCCACAAATAGTTTGAGGAAGGAATACTCTACATTTTACCAGCAACATAAATATACAATGGGATTTTAGTATTTTGAAAAAGCCAATGGTCATGAAAACTGAATTTTTTTATCTTCCATGGAGGGTATGCACAGATGTCTGAGGCGACATCAGGTGAATACCCTCTACTCAGGAGAGAATGTTTGAAGTTACAAGGTTTAAACTCGACAGCAGTGCCACGTCCATTGTAGACGAGTGAGTAAATATATAGTTGGGGTGTTAAATGTGCAATCTCTTCCTAGCTAACCACATATTCAAAAATATTTGCTGTTTTTTTCACTTCCCATTGTAGTTTCTTCAGACTCATCACATCTCCCAGTAATTAGTCACAAGATAATATTATTCAGTGTTAGCAGGCAATCTTGCAGGTCCCCCTCCCTCATGTGGAATAGCAAGGTAGTTGTACATAATAAATATAAAAGTGGGGTGCTGGTGTACTTCTGCCCCATCGTTATTGTTTTTCCTTTCACAAACTCACATGTACGTACACAGCACATCCCTCCATTCCGGCATGTTGTCTATGAATACTGACGGTTCCCAGTGTTCGTCGTCAACATCCTTCAGGCGCAGTGATTCAATGTTTAGTCCGTGGTCATTGTGTATCTGGAAGCAACAATTTATGGTCTTTGTTAGTATTAGTGGAAATGAAACACTCAACCAAGTTAAGCTGGGTTACTAAACTGATTTCCACTCTAATGAACAATTATATAACAAACATGACAAATGTAATCATTTAAGAGAAAAAAAGCTTTGTTTCATCGTTCTGTAGAGACCGTGAAAGACGGAGGCCAAGGAAACATCTGGCAACGCCAGCTCAGAGTCTCTTAAGGTGGACCAGCTTTTCTCCTTCAAGTGACAAGTCGCTCCTCTGAGTTTTGCTCAGCTTTTTAATTCATCATTAATATTCCTTTTAACCGTTTAACCGATAGCATTAATCAGTTCAAATTCTTAATGTCAGTTAACGGTTAATTATTAACATCCCTATCCTGGATGTAAAGCTGAGCTTTACAATGTTAAAACTACGGACAAATCAGTCTATTTCATTAACTGCCATTGAAACAGAGATCAGTAACTCACTGCAGCGCTGGCTAGTGACACTGAAAGAGCCCTCAGACAGCACTGAGTCCAGCTGCAGCTGACTGTCTCTCTGTCTCCCGTCCTCTCCCCTCTCTGATCACCTGTCTGTCTCCCCATCTCCCGTCCTCTCCCCTCTCTGATCACCTGTCTCCGTCTCCCCATCTCCCGTCCTCTCCCCTCTCTGATCACCTGTCTCTGTCTACTGTCCTCTCCCCTCTCTGATCACCTATCTCTGTCTCCCCATCTCCCGTCCTCTCCCCTCTCTGATCACCTGTCTCCCCATCTCCTGTCCTCTCCCCTCTCTGGTCACCTGTCTCTGTCTCTCCATCTCCCGTCCTCTCCCCTCTCTGATGGGGGAGAGGCCTTGTGACGTCACAGACTAGAGTACTGCAACATGGTGGCGCTAGCAGCCACGAAAGCTGCACGATAGATGAAACAAAGCTGAATCATGAAAGATGTCGTCAGTGCCGAAGTCCAAAATAAGCCGTGGAGGAATAACCTTAAAACATTTGGAACAACCAACTTCATCATACACTTGTTCATTCCCATGCATGCTGCTCAGTGTAATCACACTGACTGGCTCATCTGCCGACAGCACGGAGCTAATCAGCTAACGTTAACGGAGGTTGCATTGAGTTGCGTTATGAAGCATCATAATACATAATTAAAACTACTAAGGGCCAAGATTATTCTGAAACAAAGCAAATATTTTAATTTATTTATTTCCTCATTTGAATGTGTTTTTATGCAAATAGCCACTATAGATGACAATAACAATGTAAATGGATAATAGTGTTGTCAAAAATATTGAAGTATCGATACATATCTATACTGAATATTTGAAACAGTTTCAATACTCTTTTTGCAGTATCAGTACACGAGTACCAGCTGCGCTTTCTGCTCTCTCTTCACACACACAACGCTATTTATCTTTTAATAAAAATACAATTTTATGCCCTCAATGTTGTGTTCATTTTTCTCCATGGTATGGAATATTGATATTTTTCAAGGTATTGTGTCAAAGTTAGAATTTCCAGTTTTGTGACAACCAGGGTCGGGCGAAATCGTCAGGCCATCCCGCCACTTTGTCAGTCAGGGAAAATACTAGTGATGGGAATAGAGAACTGGTTCCTAGTTGTCCGATTCCTTGGCATCTCATGTCTCAGTGACTATCGGATCCTCTTATTGATGTTTCCGACAGTTACACATGCACAATGACGCATACGCACGCTGTATCATGTTTCAGTTTGTTTGGGACTGGAGCCATGACGATGAGAAAAATAAATGCTCAACAGCGTGGCGGTAATAAACCAGAGGGGATGCACCCTATTTTCCCCTGATAATGCAGCACTTAAGGCCTTTGTGATGAAAAGTTGCTTCCGTTTTTATGGAACTATGTTGCCGGGGCGTGGCAGTCAAAAAGCGGCTTTCGCCAAAAGAAAGGAAGTTGTTGTAACTTCAGCGTACATTAACCAATCTGCTCCAAATTTCTCATGCCTGACTAAAGTCCCTCCACGACGTCATCAACATGCACATTTTGGCTCTAAGTCATAGCACCACCTAGTGGTAACAGGAAATGTCATGTTTTGCACATTGATGAACCCAGTCTCACAAATTAATCAGATTTGCCCCAAATTAGGTGAGAAAAGCCTGAAGACCTTGATGATGCTTCCTGTTGAAAATTGTGAGTTTTTATCCAATGGCAGCGCCGTGGCGGCATGGCACAAATAAACCGCTGTAACTCGACTCCAGGTGGTCAGATCTTTTCCAAATTAAATACGTTTGATGAGCGTCCCAGCTTGAAGACATCTACAGGCCAATTTTGAATCATCCTAGTGGCAACAGGAAGTTACAGTTGCTATATTGTTGGCGTACAACTCTTAGCAGGTTAACTAGATCCACCTCAAATTTGGTCAGTGTGGTGTTAAAAAGTTCCTGATGCCAGACCACAAAGCTTTTTTGCTTTCGTTGAACGTACTTGCCGTGACGACGCATCATTCGCCGTGAAACAGGAAGTTGTTTTTGAAGGCCCAGATTTGCTTGTAAACGAATAAAATTAAATTAAAAATTATTATCATTAAAAATGCTAAAATGTGTTAACGGATATGGTTTTTGTGCTTGGGTTTGGCAAAGGGGCTAAATAATGCCGTCTACAAACTTTCAACGAAGCAGCACTCTCAGTACATTTCATCGAGATGTACAAAATTTGGTAGGCACGTGTATCACATGTAGACTTTAAAAATAGTCTCTTGGGGCCATGCTCTGAACCCAACAGGAAGTCGGCCATTTTGAATTTTGTGTGTGTTTTTTTCGTGTATTTTTGGCCATTTCCAGGCTCTGTACTTTAACCCGATCGACTTCAAATTTGGTCGGTACACTCTTAAGACCTTTGTGATGAAAAGTTGTTCAAATCGTGAATTTTTATGAAACGACGTTCCATGGTGGAGAATTTACATGATTCGCCATTAAAGGTCAAACTGTTGTAACTCGACTGTACTTGGTCAAATCTGTCCCAAATTTGACCAACTTCATAGCCGTCCAGGCCTGAGGACATCTACACGACAATATTGACTTATAGTCATAGCGCCACCTACTGGCAACGGGAAGTCAGCGTTATGTGACAAACATCATCTGATTCACATGAGCTTTACATTGTGTGATCTATACTTGATATAGAGCAACATAATGCATGTTTAGTGTGTCTTCTCTAGCGCCACATAGTGGACACAGGAAGTGGTGAAAAATTTGCCATACGTCATTTCCTGTGCCTCTCAATCCACACAGGAAATAACGTCTAACTTGTGCGTGCAGTCACACGCGATGGTCACTGAAATGCACAGGTATTTCGAATGGTGTCCCGCCAGTACACCCGACGTGTGGGGCAAGGTGCAAGGGCCTGTTCATCACTGCTTGCAGCTTTAATTTAAAATTGTGTTTTATCCAAATAACCACTACAGCTGACAATAGCAAAGTACAGTACTGTACTGTGTACAGTACCCTCCCTCCCATGAAAAATGGGGCTCTACCTGAAGCTACAGTGTAATTCGAACACTGGAATTTACCATGCATATAATGTTTATGTAAAATATATTGAACATTGAATGACACAAGATCATCAATGTTATTCCTTTATTTAGTGCATCGATTTCAAAAGTGGCAGATGAAATTTCTGAGTGGCAGACAAAAAAAAAACTTGCCTATTATAGAGGCAGGCAGTGAAAAAAGTTAATTTTAGACCCTGGTGACAACACTAATGGAGAACATTTTGAATTTTTGACAGTTTACACTGAATTCAGGACGGTTGAAATTACTTTTCGGAACGGTGATGAAAAAAGTTAGTCTGGAGCCTTTCTGTCAATTGAACCTTCCCCTAAGCCCCGCCCCTCGAACACAGACTGACCAATCATAGCGTAGCATGGGCCAGCTCTGACCAGGGTCCGACTACTATACGGCTCTGCCCCATAGATTCTCATGCAATCGGTTCAGATTTTCTTCATTTTCAGGCTGGTTTTGTGGATTTGGAGCTAGTCATGATTAAACGTTGTGTGATAGTGCTACTCGTTACCCGGAGAGGTTGGAAGGAGATATACGTTTCTACGTAAAAACCTGTGGAGCTAACATTAGCAGGGTACGTTAGCCCTATGCTACGCAAGCTACTGAATGTATACACATACTGCTTTTGCTTTTTAAATATTGTAACTGTAAGTGAATCAATAAGTAAAGACCTACCCGGCTTTACAGGAACAGAGTTGTTCTTATTAATTTCATGGTCTTCTGTCTCGATCGCCAGGTGACGGTGGTTTACTGTGATCTACAGGCTTTAGCTTCTATCTTTATCTTTTAACCTGTTTTAGCTGCTGAATCAGTTTAACATCCTGATATATCCTTCAAATGCATATTGTATATCTTTCTGTCTGCTTTTCTCTGAAATAGATCTTTCATTTTTCCAAGAATTAGTGTGCAGTTGGTGACCGTGTAGGCTCCATGGTAGCTCTGACAGTTTGACGGAGTAGCAGTGGGAGGCGGGGCTTAGCGAAGGGTCAATTATAGTTATTAGATAAAAATTGAAACCGGCAAAAATCTGAATTGGCAGGTCAGACTTTAAAAAAAAAATCTGACTCAGCCAAAATTGCAATCGGTGCATTTCTAATTAAAGTTGACCAAGTGAGTTAGCAAAAATCCTCAATAAAGTTTTCTTTCTAAAATGCTTAGTTTTCTTCATAACGTAGAAAGCTGACTGAGGTTTGGTGAAATTAAAAAGCCGTTTCTGATATAATTTTTATTATTCTAAGCATCTGTTTTTAAAGCATGTTTACACATCTTCTATTTGTAACGTTACCTTTTTTTACTTTTATCTTTCAAAATAAACCTGCAAAAACATCCATCTGTCGCCTGTTCTCTCAGTTGCAAAGTAACAAACCCAGCCTGGGTTCATTACATTATCAAATACTTAGCAAACTAAATGAAATATAAACTCATTTTAATATGTTTGGACAAACTGTTACATTATCCAACAGTTGCCACATGTCCAGCTGAACAACTTTAGTAGGTCGACTATATGAAGCAAATCTTTGCTGGGATGGTGGAGTGAGTGAAATATACATTTCAGTCTTCAGAAGTGTCTAATCCTTCAGTAAATGTAGCCTATATTATCATATTAGGTGGCACAATGTAGTCTAATATATGATAAATGGGTTCTGTAGATAGACAGAGGAAAAAGGTTCATGTTGATGAATAGATCCTGTAAATCTGTATGTTGTCTGTATGTGTTTGCATACATTACAGCTCCATATATACAACACAGTTAAACATTTTATAGAGCTAAAAATGCTGTGTGTACTATATTTACACTGTATCCCAAAAACATGCATCATTCTGTTACATTTTATGTTTTTGCTTAAATTGATGATGACACTATCATCTCCTCTCTCTGTAATCCTCCAGAGGTGTAACCCCTTTCTAACGTCTAAGCTAATTGGTATGCATTGCTCCCGGGTCTGACCTAGGTCGTATCTGAATTGTCCTGAATAGGGTTCAACCCGGGTTGACTGGCTTGGTTTGAATTGACAAAAGGAGGTAGTTGGTATGAAAGTGGTATTTGAGAGGTTTCATAAAACCAACTGTCTAAGAGAAAACGTTACTCGGTCTTACCGGATTCAGGTCCAGTCAACAGTTCTTCATGCCTGAACGTCCGCCAGTTCAGCAGGCATGGGGGACTTGGGGTGTTT
>CAKAOH010036998.1:0-29670 GCA_916701665.1 Sebastiscus tertius | reverse complement strand
TAATTGCCGCTTTGGCACTATTAGTAACCTAACAGTCATGCCAATAAAGCATATTGAATTGAATTGAATTGAATTGATATGAGGAAGAAAGAAGGCATTTGAGTCAAAGCCTCAAAGAGATTAAAGTACACTTTGATTTAATAGATATTCTACAAAATAACTCACTAAATGAGTCTTAAAGAACATTATTTCAGTATCTTAGACTAATTAATATGATTGGAAAAATATGAGGTTGTTTGTTTTCCTTTTCTTTTTCTTTTTCTTTTTCTTGTTGTTTTTTGAATCTAGTAAATATGATCCATACTGATCCTCTCTCCACCAGCTGGTGGCGGTGATGCACCAACTCGTTGTTTACCAACCGCCAATAAACCTCACAGAAGAAGAAGCAGCTCAGGACGTGTAGACGTGTAGAAGAAGAGCTGTATGAGGAAGTAGAGCAGCTGAGACATCTGACGGTCCTCGACGGTGGCAGGCAGCAGCAGTAAACTAGATCAACTATGGAGAGTCCTGAGTTGTCCTTCACTCTGGCCTACATCGTCTTTTCTCTCTGCTTCGTCTTCACACCCAACGAGTTCCGGTCCGCCGGTCTGACCGTCCAGAACCTGTTCTCCTCCTGGCTGGGCAGCGAGGAGGTGGGCTTCATCCAGTACCACGTCAGGAGGACCAGCATCACCCTGCTGCTGCACTCCGCTCTGCCTCTAGGTAACACAACACCTGACACCAGGACAGGGACGGAGAACTAGGACAACATGTGTCACATATTACTGGAGATACTGAATATTAATAGTGAATAAGTTAGTTAGATAGCACAGTAGCACACAGTTTACCAGCAGCAGCCAGCTGACTTTACTAACGTTATGTTGGATCATAATAATAAAGTCATTTGTTGGAAGGTGTAGTTTTAGTTAAGTCCCATTTTACATTTTGACAACAGTTATTAACACACTTTGTTTAACACACGTCCTGCTAGATTGTGTTATCATGTCAAATATAATAAATACACACGATGAGCCCGACACTTGACACCTTCATGTGAAGGTGGACTTTAAATGCCACTATGGTCTAATTAGTTATGGAAGCTGAGGGACATTCACAGGGCTTCACTTCCTACACTCTTCACCTTCCAATGTGCTGCACTACAGACAACAACAACACAACAACAACAACAACAACAACAACCAGAGAATGTCCTCGCACAGTTTTGCTTTCATGTTTGTGTTTATGGTGTAGATACTGTAATAATAATAATAATAATAATAATAATACATATTATTTATATAGCGTTTTCTAAAAACTCAAAGACACTTTACATAGATAAAAAGATCATAAAACAAGGACATCATAAAAAAGATATAAAACACACAATATTAATCACACATTAAAAGCAGTTCTAAAAAGGTGAGTTTTGATTAGTGATTTGAATGTGGACAGGTTGGTGTAGTCTCTGATGTGTTTGGGGAGTGAGCTCCAGAGGGAGGGGGCGGCTATGGAGAATGCTCTGTCAACACTGTAGGTGTTGTGGATGTGTCTGTTTCTGATGGGGTCATTTTGGAGCAGTATTTCATATCATGTGCGTTTTGCTTATGTGATCTCTCCAGGTTACTACATGGGGATGTGTATTGCTGCTCCAGAAAAAAACCTGGGATACATTCACCAGGTCAGCCTGTCTGTCCCTCTCTATCTGTCTGTCCCTCTCTATCTGTCTGTCCCTCTCTATCTGTCTGTCCCTCTCTATCTGTCTGTCTGTCTGTCTGTCTGTCTGTCTGCAGATTTGTGAACACACTTGATGTCAGTATATACACATGCATTACCAGTGGTTTATATGTTTATTTATTTTGCACAATTTAAGACTACACAACATAACAAAAAATAAATAAATAATAGACAGTGCAGGAAGAGGCAAAAAAACAACTCACTGGACTTATCTGAAGCCTCCACCTAGAGACAAGATTAATATAAAGAAATAATATGACTACATAATGGTGATAACAAACAATTAGAACAACATATATATAATAACAATAAATAAATATAAAAAAATATCAAAAAAAGACAAGTGTTTGTGTGTGTGGAAGTGGAAGTATATGGTTAGTGTTTGTGAGGGGGATATTGATTTAAATAATGACAGACTTCTGGGCAATGGTAACCAAACATAACACTGTGAGTGGAAAATAAATAAAAATAAAAAAGATAAAAACAAATACATGGACAGCAATTACAAAACAGCAATTAAATGACCCTTTTAAGCAACTTTTGAAACATTTGATAGATGAACAGTTTATTGATAGATGTGAAACGCTACTCCATAATCTGGTTCCCCTAAATCTTATGGAAAACTGACCTCTACTAGTGAGGAATTAAGGTGGATGCAGATCTAGAGATTGATGGGTTGAGTAAGATTGGACCTGAGAATTTGTTTTAAAATAGGTCTCGAACTGCTCATGAATATTCCCTTCACCAGAAAGTATCTTCTAAATAAAAACACATATTTGAGAAATGTTGAGTTCATAAATAGTAAGAATGTGGAATGTGGAGTTTCTGAAATAGAGGAGCAGAGGAGATTTGTGACTCTGATCGAGTTGCAATCCTCACAAAACGTTTTTGGAGGACTGAAATTCTAACACCTGTTGAAATAATCGAGTTTAACTTACCATATTTTCACCAGATTTTGTGTTCAGTTGTGACTGAAATAAATAAAAAAAGCTCAGTAATGCACTGAGTGCAACGCCTCAGTGTCTTCTGCTCAGTAAATACCAACAATACTCTGTTTAAATAATCATTAAGACATATGTTTTATTTATTGCTATCCTTTATTGCTATCCTTTATTGATATCCTTTATTGATATGGTTTGTTACACAGAACCATCTGAGAAGCCGTCATTGTTTGGAAAAGGGCAGGCTCTTTCAAAAAAATACTTGGCAGGTGATTGGATGAACCATCTGTCAATCAATCTCTTGCCGAAGCCGGTCGGTAGAGAGGAGCGAAAACATCTTTTCCATCAAGAAAAGCCTTCAGTACCGTACTGTGCTCTTCTTTCAATGAAGAAATCCTCTCCAGTTCTGATAGAACTGATGCTATTGCAGCAGCTATGCTAACCTCTTCCTTTATGGGCAGGGGTCTTTCCGTTATAAGGAGATGTTCAAATGTTTTACCTTCAAATGTAGGGGTCATTAAAACACTTGTTTTATCTCATCTGGACTATTGCTCAGAGGTTTGGTCTAGTGCTGCCGTCTCACACATAAAGAAGTTGCAGATTGCCCAGAATAAGGAAGCGCGTTGTTTACTTCGTTGTTCATACAGAACTAATGTCAATGAAGTGCATAACAATCTATCATGGTTACAAGTAAAAGACAGATTTACCGCCTCGTTGCTTAATCTCATTAGTAATATATCGGTAACTAAATTGCCACGGGTATTATTTAAACAGTTATGCTTCAGTCCTGATGAACATGATTATAGTACCAGGCATGCCACTGAAGGCAGATTCACACTTCGAAGGTGAAAGCTAACATGTAGTGTACAGAGCCATGGTGGCATGGAACACTCTGCCTGGCAATAGCAAAAATGTATTTAAATTATTATTATTATTATTGAAAAACATCTCCTAGCTGAACAGCTCTCTGTGTCTGCTGATAATTAGCTCACATCAAATCATAAAAGGTTTAATGCTGGATAAATACAAAGTCCTGTTAATATTTATGGTAAAAGAAGTTGTTGTTGTATTCTGGCATGCTATGGTCCAACCACTAATGAATCATATTTAGCTCTATACTCTGTGAATAGTATTAACTTGAACTAGTATAGTTCAAGTTTTACTAGAATAGTATTAACTTGGGAACCTAGGTCTTGTGTTGTGTCGGGTTGTGTCTTGAATATTGTTGTGTTTTGTTGCTGTCGCTTTTGTTATTGTGGTCATTGTTGGTAAAGATTGTAATGTGATCATGTAGTTTAAGAGTTCACAGTGCTTTGAGTGGACTCCAGGAAGAAAAGCTGGGCTTCAGCCACAGCTACTGGAGATCCAAATAAAAGATAAAGATTAAGAAAAAGAAGCCGTTCATTGTTGTTTAGAACGTACCGTAACGTCACCTCTCCGTGTCGTCTTACAGTGTGGTAACACACAACTAAGCCACGCCTGTAGCTGCCAGTAGCTCCTCTCGGGACACTAATCGGTCCGTGCTCTGGCTTGCCGGACACAAACACATTACTTGAAGCCTGACGAGATGGATTTTCACGTGCTCCTGTGAATCTTGTGTGATCTCGTGATATTGCAAGAATCCAGCTGCCACGTGAGGGAAATTCCTTTCTGCTAATACTTTGATTTGTCAAAGTTCTATCTCATTCCAGTCCAAACAAAAAGTTCAGGGATTTTGTGATACAAATGCTTTGAGATTTTTTTTTTTTTTCCCATTTCTGCCTCAGTAATTAAATGTACAATCTTTGTCGGTCTCAGCTGTGTTGTCATGTTGTGTTTCACCAGGTGAGCGACGGCTGGAGAGCGTTTCTCCTCCTCGCTCTCTGCCTCCAGTTGACCAGCTGGACGTTCGTAATCTACTGGTCTCATCATCACTGGCACAAGCATCCGATCAGCCGGGCCCTGCAGGCCCACGTACGGCCTCCTCACTCTGGCTGGGGCTCCGTGGCAACCAGCATCAACGATGAGTTCAGACGCATAGATAAGTTTGCCACAGGGGCGCCTGGAGCCAGAGTTATTGTAACTGACAGCTGGGTGTTAAAGGTGAGTAAAACAAACCTTTCATCTGTGTTCACACTGTTCTTTGGTGCAAATTTGAGGGCTCCAAACTACGGCCCGTGGGCCATGTGCTGGCTGACACCTTGATTTTATAGTCTGTGAGTTATTCTAAAATTAGACCTGTATTTGGGCTGTTGATTATATTAAAATGCAGTTCTCATTTTGAAAGCTAGGTGTCATCATCACCATATGTGTACAACAACATTCATCCACATGCCTGACCGATCTTTGTCCTTCTCTATCTAGGTGACCACCTATCACGTCTACATGGCCTTACAGAGTGAATGTGACGTGACAGTGACAGAGTCCAGACAACACCAGCTGAGTCCAGACTCAGCCTCCCCCTCGCAGATCTTGACCCTGAGAGTGGACAGCGTCAACCCCGCCGTCAGAGCATTTAATATCGGGTACGAGTGTGTGTGTCAGTGTGGTCTTGAGCTGTCGGGACAAAACGGCACATGCCATGTCCGAAAAAGCCATGTCACCTTTCCACTGTTTCCAGGCTCAACTCTACGGAGTACGCAGAGCTCAGGGAGAAGCTCCACGTTCCCGTCAGAAACTCTGCCAATGTAGTGATCCACCAAACCATCAGTGAACTCTTCCTGGATACATTTAGAGCTCAGGTGGACCTCAATCAAGCATACACACTCCCCAGTGGACAGGTACACTATACTGTTTGTGTGTGTTTATGCAACTGCTGTGCTAAAATCCATGTCCATATGATCACAATAAAAATGCAAAAATGATTCTGAAGAATATTCTCTCTCTATACACACAGGAGGTGGAACCCTGTATAGGCTGTATGCAGGTTCCAGCCAACACCAAGCTGGTCAGACTCTGCATCGCAGAAGGTAAGCATGTACATGTGTGTGTGTGTGTTAGTTAATGTAGTCCTATCCAGGGTCTGAAATTAGCACGCGCCAAATGCGGGTAAATTGTTGGCATTGGTGGGTCAAATCATCAGGACACCCGCCACTTTGGCAGGCAGGGAAAACACTAGTGATGGGAATAGAGAACTGTAGCTGTCCACTGTCTTGGCATCTCATGCCTCCGTGACTATCAATTCCCCTTCAATGTTTTCCAGTTTACCAGTTACGCATGCACAATGATGCATACGCACGGCTGTATCATGTTTCAGTTTGTTTGACCGGAGAGAAAATAAAGCGCTTAAAAGCATGGCGCTACTAAACCTGAGGGGGTGCAACCTATTTCTCCCTGATAATGCGCTACTGTGAACAACAAATCTGTGTTTAAATCAGCAGGAGGAGAGTTAGTAATGTTAGCTGTTAGCAGCCAGTGGGCAGCACAGCCCTGCTTGGTTAAATAGCAGAGCTACTAACGTTAACGGAGGTGCCATTGAGTTGTTCTTATGAGGCGTTCAAAGTCTGCTCACGGAAAAGGACTATTGGACGAAGGTAAATTACAACATTATCATGATGTGTTCAAATGTAATCTCGTAAAATGTTGTTTTTGGCGAGGAACTTGAATAAATCCAGTTGTTTGAAGGAGATGTTTTCACATCAGTATAAAATAGATATTAGAGAGAGAATTATGACCTGTTTAACGTCATAACAACTTTCCAAGATTTTTTTTAATCAAAGCAAATATTTAAATAATCATAATCATTTGAATTGTGTGTTTTTATGCAAATAACCACTATAGATGACAATAGAAAAGTACAGTACAGTAGTGTGGACACTACCCTCCCTCCACTGTGTAATTCCAACACTAATTTACCATGTATATGATGTTTTTTGTGTAAAATATATCGAACATTGAATGACGTCAGATCTAAAATGTTATTCCTTCATGTAGGGCAGAGATTTCGAAAGTGGCAGACAAAAAAAAATACTTGCCTGCCACAGTGGCAGGAAGTGAGAAAAGTAAATTTTAGACCCTGGTCCCATCTATTCCTTACCTTTTATTTGTCTAGCGTTGTTGTTGTCCTTGTTCTGAGCTGTTATGTCTATCTCTGTGTGATTCTGACCCCGTGACTGCCGCTGTGTGTTTGTAGGAGCTGACAACGAGTCAGAGTGCCACCAGTGTTTCTGCAGACCCATGTGGTGTCTGTCCTGTCTGGGTCGATGGTTCGCCAGCCGCCAAGACCAGCAAAGACCCGAAACCTGGTTGTCCAGCAGAGTCCCCTGCCCCACCTGTAGAGCCAAGTTCTGTATACTGGACATCTGTGTGGTCCACTGACAAAAGACACGCATAACAGATCCAAACAGATTTTTCCTTCTCAAAATAATGTGGAGGTGTGTTTTTTAAGCTTTGTTCATCAACAAGCTTAATGACAGTATGTACCTGCTCATTCTGTACTTTCAATAAGGAGTGATCATTACTCTGTTCTGATAAAACATTTGATTTGAACCCCAGCGTAGTGTAAAATGGCACTATCGATGTGACATTCAGTGAGATATGCTTGTTTGGTGTCAAATAAGAGGGATGAAATCAGTCTGCCTGATCTCTGTGCAGTCAGTGAGGAGACATCCAGAATGTGTTTAGGTTGGCATGAAGACTGACTGCAAGGAGAAAATCCAAGTGAAAAGAAATGCCTATGACCACTGTATGTACCTGGCCTGTATCACTTAACATCCACTTCAGAATGCTCCACAGAGCCAAAGTATAACTGACTCGCTCCTACTTACATCAAAACCGGAGCAGAGCAACTCTCAAGTGATCAAATGGTCATTCAGGAACAGCCTAGCAGACACAAGGATTTAATCTACATCTGCCTCGTTGTTTATTCTTTCTAAACCTTTACATGTTCTCAGTTATAAAGTTATTCTGCAAAAGCACAATTGATTTTTATTTAAAGACCAACTTGCAGGTTGGAGACCCCAGTGAATCAATGCATAGGAAAATGATGTAGAAACTATATTTTCTGGGGGGGTGGGAATACATCTATATACACTATAGTGCCATCTCTGGCCTGTGCTACGGAGCAGGATTTGGGGTTAGCGAGGTAACTTCAGGGTTAACCCTTCAGGGTTTTCAGTCCTACTAAGGTAGTTCACTTCTTACCGGGTTAGATCACCATGGTAACTGATGCTGAACAGCGAACCTGCTCCAGAGCAGGTTTTGATCCAGATAAGAGATCAACTCGTATAAAAGCTCCGCCTACTGACCAATCAGAGCTCTATGCGCAGACCGTATGATAATATTACACACAGACGAAGAAGTTTAAGTCATAATCCAGACTAAAAACAACACAGTTTAAACTGACAAATGCAGGAAGGACAGCTGGCTGTATGCTGTGGGTGTTTACCGCTTTGAGTTATGTTTTTATCTAAAATTTTTTACTTGATCTCGAGTCCGTTTCACACCGCCAGAGAAGGAGACGCAGCTGAAAGAAGGTTGAAATAGTCACACGCCAGATTGTTGCTAAAGGCTGTAATGAAGTGTAATCCATTCATCCGTTACACTTCCAAAAGCTATTTATAATATCACTGCCCCATCTTGACATTTGAGTGTTCCGTTAAATTAATTAAATCTGTTAATTTACACATTCACACATCAGGAGTTTTTTCTTTTGCCAGCTGTCCTTCCTACATTTGGCAGCTTCAACTGTGTTACTTTTAGTCTGGATTATGAGTTTAACTTCTTTGTATTTGTCTGATATAGTTTACTCTTTGTAAAACATGGCCACTCTGCCTGTCTGTCTGCTGACAGTCGACTTGTTCATGTCTGTGATTGGTCAGATGCTGCAAACACCGGCCCGTTCATGTGAACCCGCTCACAGCCGGATGGAGAAACCCTGGGTTGACTTACCGAGTTGATAACCAGCGTCGTAGGACGGCTTAGCGGGATCTCATTTTTTTTAGGGTTAGTGAAGCCAGATAAGGAGAAGATACTCTGGGTATGTTGAACTGGCTTCGTAGTACAGGCCTCTGGAGTCGTTTTGTGTGAAATTTGTATTTTCATTTCAAGAAAGACAAATCAAATGTGACGTCACACGAGGGAGAGCGGCCAAGCTAGGTCAAGTTTACCAGTAAGAAATATGGATCCCAATGCTAGTTTTGACACTGAAGAGATTGTAAATGTATATTCATACGCATGTGATGGACCACAGCCTTATAATCATGAGCCTGCTAGGTGTCCAAGAGACCAGGAACAGACACGGATCAGAAGAAATAATGCCCATCGGTGAGAAATGGAGTTGTGGTGTGAGGAGAACCAGGGAACAGCTGGGCAGCTGTCTCGGTGAGTGACCGGCGTTAGCTTGTGATAGTTGTGTTCACAGCATTGCACATTTTGCTATCACATATCAGGCTCTAGCAAAACTAGTAGTTGGTAGTCTAGTACTGGCATAAGTATTGATTATTGACCCCTAACAGAAAATAATGCACTAGGATCAGCTTATATCTGTCATGTCTAATGGAACTCCACACTAAGTTTTACGGTGCCGTACCCGAGGCTCATTGATGCACGTGGGGAGCGAAGGCTGGCCCGTGTTGTCCGATCCAATAGAAGAGCTACTGGAGCTCACATTGCTGAAAAAGTTAATGCTGGTTCTGATAGAAAGGTGTAAGAACACACAGAGCATCGCAGTTTGTTGCGTATGAGGCTGCGTAGCCACAGACCGGTCAGGGTGCCTGTGCTGACCCGTATCCACCGCCAACAGTGCCTACGATGGGCACCTGGGCATCAGAACTGGACCACTGAGCAATGGAAGAAGGTGGCCCAGTCTGATGAATCACGTTTTCTTTTACATCATGTGGATGACGACGAGTTGGAGGTGTTGATTCGGTCTCTGAATTCTCCAGATCTCAATCCGATCGAGCATCTGTGGGATGTACCGGACAAACAAGTCCGATTCACGGAGACCCCACCTCGCAGCTTATACAGGACTTAAAGGATCTGCTACTGACGGCTTGGTGCCAGATACCACAGCAGACCTTCAGAGGTCTAGTGGCGTCCATGCCTCGACGGGTCAGGGCTGTTTTGGCGGCAAAGGGGGACCTACTCAACATTAGGCAGGTGGTCATCATGTTATGGCTGATCGGTGTATAGGCTACTGTATATGTGTATATGTGTAAGTATACCATGAGAAATGTCTTGATAAAATCATCAAAAGGCATTGAAGAGGTGAATTTGATGTGTGGGGAATTTTCCTTTGTCTTCTATGAGCAAACCAACAATAATAAAAGTTTGACAAGGTTCCAGCCGTCTCAGTCAGCGTACTGACCTACTGTGTGTTTTCTTTTGGATGCTGTTTTGCAGAGGAACTCTTTTTGGTTTAGGTAGTCCAATTTTATTACCGAATATTTGGCAGACATCTCCTCCCAGACAGCCACAGCTTCTACTCCTGTGTTTTCAATGGCAAATTTTATTTTCGATGCCAAAATTGAATGTCGCTGTCCTAGCTCCATAACTATCAGGCAGGGAGCTTCTAATGAAAGCTGCCCTTCATGGGAAATCCAGTGAATCCAGTGTTTTTGGAGTTTAACTCCAAATAATGGACTAAAAGTCAGGATATCTCACCTTCTGCTGCACACATTTTGAACATTCTTTTTAGATCATTTCTCTCAAAAGTCCCCCCACCTTTATAGAGGTGCAATTTTAAAGGTCCCATATTGTAAAAAGTAAGATTTTCATGCCTTTTATATCATAAAGCAGGTTAAAGTGATATATAAATACTGTGAAAGTATCAAAACACTCAATCCATGGAGATTTACACACAGCCCGTATTCAGAAACTGTTTGAAATAAGCTGTTAGGATTTCTGTCCATTTGTGATGTCACAAATCTACAATATTTAGACCATTTCACAGTTTTAAATGTAAACATTCTAAATGTATCCCAGTTTATTTCCTGTTGCAGTGTATGTGAATGACATCAGCTGACAGGAAGTAAACATGGACCCAAGTTGTTTCCTAGCAACGCAATTCCGTTGCCATTCCATTGAAATGCGCTAAAACGGAGTGTTTCAGACAGAGCATGAATACAGGTATATTCAGACAGACAGTATGAGAAAAAAATAATGTGTTTTTTGAACATTAAAGCATGTAAACAAGTTTTAGTAGAAACCCAAAATACAAACATGAACCTGAAAATGAGCATGACATGTCCCCTTTAAATCACTGTAGTGGCACTTTAATATTTTTGTTGATCATAACAGCGTATTGTGGTCTTTACTATTAATGCACATAGAGAGAAATACAATGTATAGTACGTCTATTGTTTCACTGTATTGTTTGAGGAAAAATCACAGTGGAGGTAATATGTTTGCAAATATTTTTATTTGTATTGAAAAATCATAATTGGCATATTTTGAAATATAACAGGCTTATAAACTATAAAACATCTAATTTTAAAAACTGCTTAACAAATGAGCTGCTTGAACTGCAGTGAATATTCTAAATATAATATCTGCTGTGTGAGTTCAAATGTTTCATCCTCATTAAACTGTTTCAGAGCGTTCTCACCTGCGACCAGACGGGCCTCATGCTCATGATGACGAAGTTAACCAGGAAATACATCGGGGAGAGCGGTAGGAAATAACACTTTTCAGATAAACGTCATTTTAAAAGATAACGTTAGACAGAAACTCATTTTTGTTGTGATCGACAGCTCACATACACTATGTGTCTTATCAATACCAGAAAATGTGTAACGACTTCAGTATAATTTGACTTTCGACCCCGTCAGTTGGGACGAAAGTAACATAACGGTATAAACTTGAATCATTTATATTATTCTTGTTTTTATTAAACATGTCTGACAATGTCCTTGTTAATATGTGATTGCAAACATATTATGTCATTTAATCTTAATAAAAAAAAAATTATAAAAGTTAATTTTCCAATTTCAATTTTTAATTTCATCGAACGTTTTACAACTGTTAAAGAAAATGTAACAGTGATTCAGATTCAGACAACTTCAGTAAGGGATACTGTACCGCAAGCAGGTCGTTGTTGTGAAAGAATCCCCTTTAGAAGGAGATTCTTAAGCAGCAATGACCCGCTAGCTGTACATTATCCCGCTTATTACACGGCTACTTACTTAAGAAATCAATATTTTTACACAAAAAACAGTCCGCCAGAGTCCGACATCTGAACTGCGCCCATAGCAACGGTCTGTTATACATAGCGACGGTCTGTTATACAGAAATTACAGACTGCAGAATGCCATGATTGATCAATCAGAATCGAGTATTCAACACAGCCGTGTAATAATTGATAATAACACATTTCATTCTGTTGTTAGACTCTACAGTAACGAGGGTGTGGAAGGACAAAAGAAACATCTGTTATTTTGTCCTAACAATGACCCCTGACAGTTAAACCTGACTTGCAGCTGTATTGAAGAACTCTGTCATGTCAAACTTCAGGATGTGTTGAAGTACTAAATGAATCTGTCAAATGATCATGACTATGACTCATGAAAAAATAAACACAAAATAATGACCGCTTGAGTGATCCAAAACACGTGATTCTTCACATTCCTGGTGCGTGCTGTACGTAGTTTGGCATATCAGACTTGTACAGGCTGCCATGTTACTTTCGCCACCGTTACTTTCGTACCGGCTCTCCCCCACTTAAACATGGTGTTAACAAGCCAATAGTGTCTCCAATACATGTGTGTGTAGCTGTATGCATAGTTGAGTGGAGGTTATTGCTGAGGGATTCCGCGGGCTGATCCTTTTAAGTCCCTACGTCACTTAGCATCTCTGTCTTTTTTCCGTTGTTGTTGCTGTTGTTGTTGGTCGTGGGCCTTGAACTTTCACAATTCCACCTCAGGTAAGTATTGATGCTAGATACTAATGAGTGGTGAGAGCAACTCATGACAAAAAAAAAAGTATAATTCATCCAGTTCACGCTTCCAATTATCCACTTCATCTTCATCTTTTCTCTGATCATCATCTCGTCATTTGTCCTCCCAGTATACTGCATCCTCGTAGCTTCGTCAGAGGTTCATGTGTTGGAGCCGGCTTCACTCCTGAAACACAAAGAGGAACGAGTCCATCAAAACAATCTCAGCTGGAAGTTGTGAGATTGGCTGCAGGCTGCTCTGAACTCAGTTCTTACAGCTCCTGATCTGAACGTCTATATATATATATATATATATATATATATATATACAGTATATATATGTATATATATATATACATATATATATATATATATAACTTCATACAGCATCCACAATATTAAGGTCAAGGTCAAGGAAAACTTTATTACCCCTTAGGGCAGGGGTCAGCGACCTTTACTATCAAAAGAGCCATTTTAGGCAAAAATAAATAAATAAATAAATCGGTCTGGAGCCGCAAAACATTTGCTCATTGTGATGAAGGTAACACAGTTTATAGTCTAAGTATATAGTATATAAGTCTAATACAGTGAGGGCCAAAGTGCAAATGTACTACGGAGTATTAGGGCCACATTGAGGGAAAAAACATCTGAGATTTACAGAATAAAGTCATAATATTACCCGAATAAAGTCATAATTTAACGAGAAAAAAAGGTCGTAATATTAGGAGAATAAAGTCATAACTGAAGGAGAAAAAAAGTCATATTATGACTTTATTCTCGAAATCTCCGAATTAATTTTTTTTCCTCAATGTGGCCCTAATACTCGTACCGTCGTACTGTAGACCTACAACAATGATAAATAAAATTTATAACGTAAACAAAAAACAGTTATTCATTTACATTTTGACCTTCTTCAAGGCCATGCTTTGGAACAAAGGAGTCAAGTCATTCAGGGTGGTGCCTGCAATTTTGCTGCATACTTTGACTATGTCCTGCAACCTGTTCCTGTTTTTGGGGGTGAGCAACCCATACCAGCTGATAAAAGAGAAGGTCAAGACAGACTTGATAAAACAAGAGTAAAACATTTTCATAAAAGGGTTGTCCACCTTAAAACTACAAAGCTTACGGTAAAAAATAAATCCGCTGATGAGCTTTTTTGACATACAGCATCCACCTGAGTCTCCAAGGTTAACCTGCCATCCATTACCGTGCAGAGGTATTTGTACTGCTGCACCACCTCAACAGCCTGATCATTAATCTTACAGGAGAGAAGACCGTAGGATTCTTCTTGAAATCTACTATCATCTCTTTTGTTTTGGACACATTTATATTTAAAAAGGACGTCCTACACCAGTCAGTGAATTCTGACACTACGATCAGCCACGATCAGGGTCGTCATTACTGAGGAGAGACACGATCACCAAATCATCAGCTGACTTAAGGACATGTCGCCTTGAGTATTGAGTTTGGCACTCATTTGTATATAAAACAAATAAAAGAGGTATATCAGTTGCAGTATACATATTTGCAGTGAAATCGAAATGATAAAAGCAGTAGTCTGCTTATGATTAATTGTCAAACGTACAGCTGTGCATTTATGCGTACGCTGTTCTCAGTCCTTGCCGAGTGGTCCTGGCTAATGTCTGTCTATTTGGGGGATGTCTGTTTTCCCTCGATTACCTGGCCAAGACTACTTCAGTACAATGCTCATTGTCTTCCCACATTCCGCCACAACAGCTCAGCATGCATTTTATTTAGCTACTTAGTCTTATTTAACAGCAAAGTGCCAAGTCATTAATCCACTAATCTACTATTTGGTTGTATGTGGTATGGTCAGCAGAGTAATTTAGTACCTACAAGTACCTTGAGCTGCAGCTGGATGACAAACTGGACTGGACAATAAACACTGACTATATGAAGCAAATCTTTGCTGGGATGGTGGAGTGAGTGAAATATACAATTCAGTCTTCAGAAGTGTCTAATCCTTTAGTAAATGTAGCCTATATTATTATATTAGATGGCACAATGTAGTCTAATATATGATAACTGGGTGCTGTAGATAGACAGAGGAGAAAAGGTTGATGTTGATGAATAGATATTGTAAATCTGTATGTTTGTGTGTACTATATTTACACTGTATCCCAAAAACATGCATCATTCTGTGCCATTTTATGTTTTTGCACATATTGATGATGTCACTATCATCACCTCTCTCTGTAATCCTCCAGAGATGTAAGGTATCAGATAACACTAGTCCAACCCTGGTCATTGGTGTGAAAGGGGTTATATGAGAGGCTCTCCACTGTGTGTGTGCGTGTGTGTCTGTGGAGGAGTGTCACTACGTGGCTGCAGCCATGCTGTTTTTATCACAGTTAACATTACTGCTTGTAAGTCCTTAATATCTTGTCAAACTGTGAATATATCACAGTAATTGGCCGGCCCAAGGAGACACATACAAACTCATTTTGAGCAGAAAAGAAGCAGTTATTGTTGGAATGTATTAACATCACGTGCCAACAACAATCTATGAGATTATGTGTGCAGCTCAAGAAATAATAAAGTGTGAAGTTCCTCTTTAATTAAGCTTGTTTTTTTGTCCATGTCAAGTTCCAGTTCTGATACTTGTGGATCAGGCCTTCAGTACGGTGGTTGCAAATCACAATGAAGTAAAACAAAAAAAATATTTTTTTTCCTGCTAACTGTGCACACAGACTCAGTGGCTCTGAGGAAAATAAAAAAGTATCCCCCCCTCCCCATCAAACACACACACACACACACACACATACAGGCACACACTTCTCTCTCTCTCTCTGTCTTTCCACCAGCTGCTGATGTCTGACAGGCTGATGATGACTGTGTTTTTTCCCCTCCTTGTTTCAAAGTATGTTGGAGCAGATGGCCTGGAGAGGCAGAGTGGGGGAATGTGTTGGAGAGACTGCTGGGGAATGTGCCAAGTGTGTGTGTGTGTGTGTGTGTGCACGCGTTTGTGTGGTTTCAGTTCGCGTGCCTTCTCGCTGCCCTCTGCCCTTCATGGCGCCAGCTCCACTTCCCCTCCACTCTAAACATCTGGTGTCTGGAACTTTGAGAACACATACATGCACGCACATAGCACATACACGCACACACGCACACACACACACACACACACACACACACACAAACGCAGGCATGCACACAGAGAGAAACAGCCAGCAAGCAAGCAGGGAAAAAGCCCTCCGCTAGTTAACATCTGAAAGAGCAACATGAGTGTATTAGTGTGAAGCTGGAGGAGAAAGCTGTATACTATGACTGTGTTTCATGAATGAAAACCTTTTCATCCAAGCATACTCACTTTGATATATATATTTATTTTATAGCCACAAGGGTGTTGAATGTGTGTGAAATCACATTTACTCATCTCCTATTTTGTAGGAAATGATGTGGATGTGTTTTTTTTTTCAGTTGTATTGTTAATAGTTTTATACTTTCAAAGAAAAAAGGTCTTCGTGGGAAATTCAGAAAAACAGAGTAGATTTTTTTTTATCTAGAAAACTTTTCTCAGAATAACCAAGATAATTATCTTGTTAATTCAGGAAAACAGGGCAAATTTTTTTTTCTCAAGTGAATGCATTAAGCCTCGTCCACATTGGGAACGACAGCAACGCGTGGCGACTGCGTTACCTGTTGTTTTTTATTTCCGCGTCTGTGTTAACAGGTTACAGCAGCCACACAGCCCGCGTGAGACATGGACAGAATTCATTCATTTATTAACACTACGCTTTTATTCTGAAATATGTGTCGGACAGTGCTGTAGAACATGCAGTGACTTGGATAGCTCCATGAATGAATATAGTATGGGGTTTTAATGGTGGATTATTACTATTATTTGCAAATTACCACACACTTCTTAACCTTTCTCTGTCTAAAATAAATATAAATTATATTTATAATGAAATGAAATGGCCATTATGAAAGGCAAGCTCTATGTAGAAAGAAAGGGCTAACAGCAGCAGCTGCAGAAACGCAGCTGGTGTGAACACCCGATGCGTGAATCACGCAGCCGCCACGCAGTCGCCATGCAGCCGCCACGCGATCCTGACGTTCCCAGTGTTAACCTTCTGTTTACTTGCTGCTTTAAGTGCTGCAGCAAGCGGCTAGCCTGCAAACTGATGTTAGCAGTGCACTTTTCCCCGCTGAATGTTTGTGTGGTGCAAGTTAAGGTGCAGGATAAGATGTGTGTTCATGTTTGTAATTTACATATAAATTAGGGATGTTAATAATTATCCGTTTAACCGTTAACCGACATTCAGCATTTTAACAGATTAACGCTATCGGTTAAAACGGTTAAAAGAAATATTAATAATTAATTAAAAAGCTGAGCGGTTCAGAGGAGCAGTTCGTCACTTTAAGGAGTAAAGCTGGTCCACCTTAACAGCCCACCTTAGGGCTGCTGGAGCCGGAGTTGCAGGATACAGGAAGTCGGCTCCCGTCTATAGCTCGCTTGAGCGGAGGAGATGTAGCCTCGTAGCATTTATTCAGTGACAAATAAACTGTACACACACTGTCTGCTACACCTATGTTCACACCTAGAACGCCACCGACAACACAGTCGGTTGGAAACTCGCTGAAGTTACGCCCCGCTGACAGAGCGTATGTGTGTGGCTACAGCGGGCACGGAGGCACCGGCAACGCTAGCAGCTGCTAATGTAGCACAAACACACACACTGTTTGAGGGGCAATCGCTATCGTTAATCGGGACAGACAGAGTGTCGTTACGCCAGGCAGACACACAGCGGACAACCTGCTAAACTAAACTAAATGTGCGGTGGAGACTTTTACTGGGAAAGTGTCTGCCTGCTAAGTTAACGCTCCCGGACGGATGAACTGGAGACTCAGTTGTCTGTTGTGCTCCATACACTGCAGCTGGCGCACCGCTGCATGCGAGGCACAGATCTTGTCGGTTAACGGTTAATAATCGGTTAACAAGGGTCGATCTTCGGTTAAGAACATTTTTCAAATTAGCATCCCTGATATAAAGCCAAGTTCACACTACACGACTTTCAAAGTCATCGGATCACTGTAATGTTCACACTACACGACTCGATGTCTTGTAATCGGAAGCCTTGAAGTCATGTGGTATCCACACTACATGACTGACACGCTACAAGATCTTTCACCGGGAGGAGTAGAAAATCAGGGCTAAAGTGGTGTAGTGTGAACTTGGCATAAGAAGAAAAGTTTAGCAGAAAGAATAATGTGGGTGGTTGTTCAGAGTCTGTCTGGCTCAGTGTGACCATCTGCTCTGTCTGTGATAGAATGCTGACATTACTGCTTTATGCACGTACTTCTACTTGTACTGCACAAAGGAAGTGTTTGGCAGGAGATACAGCAAACAAAAGGATGGCAGAGTAAAAATGATTGGAATTAATTAATGAGTAAAAACAGTATTTGTGTTAAAAAAGAGAAAGTGCTCTCAGCAGAGTGGTGAGTATGACACGACTCTCACGTTGTACTGATGGAACTGGTGCTGCCAATATTATACATTATATGGAATTAATCAAGACAACAGGTAAACCATGGAGAATGTGTTAAGTTTATAATAACAACAAATTAAAACAGGACAGGGTCAGAAAATGGAGAGACGTCTCACTCAGGTATACAGTATATAGAGAATGAGTGCAGCCTCACCTTCCTCTTCTTGCTCCTACCCTCGGCCTGCAGGGTCCTGGTGCACTGCTCCACACACTGAGAGAAGCTCAGACTGTTGTGGTCCGGACTGTAGTCCAGCTCAGCCAACTGAGCCAGAGACAGGATGTAGTTGCAGGCTATACGTAATATCGCCAGCTTGGATAGTTTCTGCCCGTAGGAGTAACATGGCACCTGGAGAGAGATGGGCATATAGTTATTTTTACATGTTTGATTGTCAACCAGTTTGATTGCCGCACTTTTGATTCAACCACTGGAACAACTGCAAGGCCTGAACCGAAAGACCTACTGGAAGACTTCTTATATTCTCATATTGACTAAGTATGTCAGAGAGGTACTGTAGAGAGAGGCTGTTCAGGGCTTTATAGACAAGGAGCAACATTTTGTAATAAATTCTGAAACTAACCAGCTAATGCAGAGATCTGAGAACAGGAGTGATGTGATCAAATTTGTTCTTTCTTGATAGGATTCTAGCCGTGGCATTTTGGTTTAGCTTTAGTCTGCCCACAGTCTTTTTAGGCAGACTAGTGAGGACAGAACTGCAATAGTCCAACTGACAAGAAATAAACGCATGTATACGTATGACGTCCATATCTATAATGCATTATAAACATACTTATAATGTGTTATATAATCTGCTTATAGCACTGTATAATTATAGTTACAGGCACTCATCTAAACATCCATAATGCTTTAGTCCTTCAGCACTTGGTTCTATAAATAGGAACCAATCTTTCTCTAGTCAAGTGTTCCACCCAGTTTTGATCACACACACAGCTTGTTGCTGTAGTAGTTACTTGTGGCTCCGGATGTTACTGATTTTGTGTTTAATATTGGAAACCCGTTCCAGTTTAATGGACACTAAGAAGTCAACAGGAAAACTAAATGGACTGAGTGTTCAACTGGGATTGTTTGTCTCGGATTCTAATTGGTCAGACATGCATCAGACATGGTGATGATGGGTGTGTCGATTAGGCCAGTTATCAGTGGTGCAGCACCTCAGTGGATTAAAGTATTGGCTTAACCTCTCAACTTGGCATGCTTCATGTGAGGAGGCTCTGGGTGTCTGGAGATTAAGATAAAATGATGATGTTCCCGACTCCCATGGTAAACAGTCTGGACCAAGGGTTAAACACATCGTTGTGCCTCCTCCCTGGTGGCGTGATTATACGTGATTCTGTATGGCGTGGGACATTATGTATAAAGCTGAGCGTATATAATGCAACTTTAAGTTTTTGGCATGTCTATGTCCGTGCATACATGCCGTACCAAGATCTTCTCTGACATCAGATTTATGTTGTAATAATCACATATTCAAGTAAAGATAACTGAGGCTTGTTCCATTATTCATCAAAGTGCAGATTGACCAGAAGTACAAGTTTCCCACATCACTCATATTGACATTATCTCTTCCAATCTTCAGCATCCAGGCAGGTGCACCGAGCACAGTGTGCATCTTTACGGGGAGATTAGATTGATTTTGACTCACTCAGTTTTATTTGCTGTTTTACAATTGTCAGATAACTTGATTTCCACAGGGATGATGTTACTGAGGAAAATCACTTTCATTTACAAAAAAAATACAAACCAAACAAATTAAGGTTCTTCATCACGCTGATTAAAAACACTGTTAATACAGTGTTATCATAAACAGATATTAAAGGGATAGTTGGAGTGTTTTGAAGTGGGGTTTGTGGTGGCAGTTTCTGGCCACTGTCAACACAATTATTGTTACCAAAAGCCAAAACCACCTTGTATGTGATTCTGCACAATGTTTATGTGTACAGTATGCACATGTGTTGAGCTTGTATACATTGTTGTTTGTGTGTGTGTTTTTCAGTGCGGACTGTGAGTCTGACCTGCTTCCTTAGGGCCTCAAACGCAGCACTGATGGTGTGGACGCGGGTCCTCTCTCTGGCGTTGGCTAGAAGCCTCCTGGTCTGCTGGATGGCTTTGACCTCTGGGTGACGCCCAGGTCCGCCATCACTCATCCGCTTCCTGGGAGACTCCTGAGAGCAGAAGGACATTATTATTACTGAACTTGTCCTCTGAAACAGAGATTTTCACCCACAAGTCATACTCATAAGGTTTTTTTCCACAGCGGGTGGTTAATTGTGGCGAGCCATGCTGTGAACAGCAAGTGTTTTTCCACCACACCACACAGCAAGGTCAAGTTCTTTACCTTGATGACATGTGCTAGTCACAAACCACAGTAACAGCCTGTCACCTGCAGCTCCTTTCAGCTTCTCAGTTTGTACTATTCCTCTCTGCAACCAGAATATGTCCATATCTGGTTGATTATACCTGTTTTATTCAAGAATAGCACCACTAATGAAGCTCCGCTAACTTGGGGACAAACACGTTACATTTCCTATACCGTCTTCAATAAAATCATTAAAAATCAGTGGATAGTTTTTAATGTGAACAGCGATGGTTCGGTGAGCTGTAACTAGCCAGTAAATAGTAAAGTCTAGAATATGAATTTGATTTCTTTCTAGTGACTGTAACAGTCACCTAGCTATACAGACAGGGAGGAGAATGTCACAGGTTGGCCATGGTTACTACGCAGGACCACAGGTCTATCCCCTGCTGGCTTGGCTTGGCACGCCGCAGCTAAAGCAGACCGATCCAGGCCCATGGGGAAAACCCTATCAGATCTGGAAGGCAGCAGTTCATCATTTGAACCAAACCTTGATTAACACCTCACCATAATCAACCTTTGGACCATGTGGACTGAAGTACAGCAAATGATGAATAAACAGTGATTCAAATTTCCTTTTTATCAATATATTATTTTGTTTTGACATTTTTGTTTGAAATGTGTTCCCCCACTGGACTGAGAATCTGATTTTTGGACTCAGTAGAAGAGTTAAGCCAGATGTTTTGCAGCGAGATCATAATGGAAACCAGAAAAAACAAGGCTGCTTGAAGCAGGATAAGGACTGTTCAATCACAATGTCAGATGATTCCAGTTCACTGGAGGCAGGATTCTAAACACGGGATTCTACACGAGTCTGTAGGTTTTCAATCATACTGAGTGCTAGATGAGTTTAATAGGCCACCAGGATGAGACAATCACTATATGAAAACCCATTTATTCTTGAGCCTGTAACTGATAGCCACCATACATGAGGATGGGCAGATTTACCTGCTACCATAGTAACTGACATGTCGAAACTCAAAAGATATTCATCTGGTATCAATGAATGTCACATTGAAAAGTATTGATTAGTAATCGCTGATGAGCAGTCCCACACAAAATCTGCGCCCGCAGAATTACGACAAATAAATATTTAACGGTATGGTTTTGTAGTGCTGTTCAAATACATGTTTTGTTATATTTGTTGGAATTCTCATTACATCCCGACAGCAATCAATAAATCAAATGCTCTAACAGAAAAAGAAGGAAAAGAAAATCCTGTACCTGTGGCTGTCGCAGGACTGTACTAAGCTGTAGTACCTACGTACCCGTCTGCCTACCTGCCTGTCTACAGTACCTGTGCACTCATTGCGCATAACTGGAGTCTTCTACGAGCTGCTAACCTGACGGCTGTTTATGTTCATTGGGTTAGATGATCATTTTGGGGGGAGGCCTGAACAGACGAACTGTCAGTGTTGCGATTTGACGACTTGACGATTTTCTCTCTAGGTTAAGGGACTTTTGGAGCTAGTGCTGCTAGCTACTTTCATTGGAAGAGTTGGCAACACTGGGCTGGGTTTTTCAGTTGGATAATTTTTCAAATTTCGTGTACTCTTGCTAATTTCTCAAGATCACCGACTCTACCTTTAAGAGAACAAGACCAGATTACAAGCACAAAAATGTTCCACTAAATTCCGCACCACTGAAAATTGTAAAAACGCAGATTCAGTTTCAGTCTGCTGATGAATATTGCCCATTCCTAATTAGCACAACACATTAGATAAATTATTTTAATCACAGCTGCACAGCAATACTTCTAACTAACGATTATTTTCATTACTGATTAATTAATTGGTTATTTTTAATTGGTAATTTGGTTATTTAATCAATGAATCCACTTTAGTCTATAAAATGTGAGAGAATAGTGAGCATAGTCCCAGAAGTGGAGAAACTGGAACAAGTCAAGGTCTGAGACTTAATAAATTAAACCATTAATCCATTATCAAAATTGTTGCTGATTCATTTTTGATAAAAAAATAATAATAATCATCTCAGCTCTAATTTCTATACAAAGATCCAAGGAAATATTTCTAAGAACAAGTTTTCATTTTTTTCATGACACTCCACACATTCACCTGAGGTGACTGGTCCTCTGGCTCCAGGAGCTCGTGACACTGGGAGGCTCTCTGGACGGAGAGCGCTGCGGTCTGACTCGACAGAGGGGGCTCCAAGGAGAAGCTCTGGTGGCCGGGCGAATGGCTGTGGCTGCTGTGGCTGGTCGATGTCGACAGAGGGAAAGAGGAGCGGTGGCCCAGTTTGAGTCTGTTGGACAGAGGCTGGGAGATGGCCGTGGGCCAGTGGGAGATTTCAGAGTTTGAGAACGGAGAGGTAGGTAACTGGGACAGTTTGGACGTGATGGAGGGCACGTTGATGCCGATTCTCATGTCTATGGCGCCGCTCTGAGCCGGGGCCACGTTGCCTTCTGGTAGTCCTGATAGAATCCCCGTAGTGCTGCTGGCCATCCCCTCCTGTGACATCATCAGTTGTCTATGTAGCGGAGCCAACCTGCTGACATCACATGCCTCTGTCTGGGTGTCATCTACTGAGTTCACGTTCGACATCCTCTCAGACTCGGGGTCGCTGAAAAGCCTTTTAGGCTCCCGAGACTTCCTCTTGAACTTCTTGTTGGTGCCGGGCACAGAGATAATTACCGGCTCTTTGTTGATGGATGTATTCCAGGTGTCACTCAGTGGATGAGGGTTCTTCATTTTCGGACAGTTAGTGTAACTAACAAGATAGTGAAGTGAACTACAACTCTAATTTCAACTATGCAAAATGCAAGTGAAATTGAACTACGCGCATCGAATGCAAAGCCTTCAAAAAATGAAATGTTTCAAGTTTCACTCACTGTGTCATCTTTCAAATCTATCACCTGCTGGAAGCATTCGTTTCTTCACTATCAAAAAGCCAAAGGGGACTTTAGTGTTTCAGACACAACTTTTGGTCCCAGTCTATGTGAAAGTTCCCAATTCATAATGTACACATACTTAATAAGTTTTGTTCAATAATACACAAAACTAATATACAAAACTACCTTCCTGACAACCCTTCAGCTGCCAACAGTGTAACACAAGCTGTCCAACTGCACTGACAGAAGCTGCACAGCCGTGTGTGTTACTCTAACTTCACCAGCAGACTTTCTGTGGCTCCACTCTGTCTGCATAGCAGCATCCTGAATAATCCACATTAGTACACAAAGCTGTGTAACATCTGCTATTCAAGCACAAGTCGTTCCCTCTGGATCCAGGGAGACTTTGCAGGGTAGAAGCTTTCCCCTCGTTCTGTGAAGGCTTCTTTTCTTGTGTGAGCCGTCCAGGCCTGTGTGCCTCAGAACTGGGGTTACAGTGGAGCTGTCTGAGCGTGGCTCCAGTCAGTCTGCATAGCAGCACTGTGAATAACCCACACTGATACACACACACAAACACACACACTGAGACACAGTGGAGCTTCAGCTGCTGGACAGAATAATGTGAACAGCACATGAATAAGGATGGCAACTCTTCATGAGCTCAAGATCACATAATCCAAATGACCAGAAACTGTTTTTACACTAGACTTATTGTCTTATTATTAAGAGTCTTATTGGATTAGTTACAGAACAGAACATATAAAGACTTCTGGTGTGCTGTCATTGAGTGCCAACAGAGTTTAAAACACAGAAGAAGTAGAGTATGCTTCTATTAGTGACTTTATAAACTCCAACAAACTAAAAAAAAAAAAAAAGTGTCCCAGCAGCTGGTCAGGGTTCTAGGTGTCCAAGATGAGAATGTCCCCTACATGCTGCCCAGAGACCGATAAACATCCCAATGAGTCCCTCCTGGTAGAAAGCTCCAGTAATCTCACTGCCACTTCAAGATCAGTGATGTGGATCCGCGGGACAGTAACTTACTGCTTCTCCAACATAGTAATCACAGTTCATTAGTCCGCTGGCTGTGTCTCCTGAGCTGACACCGGTAGGTATGGTCCGGTCCGGTCCGGTCCGGTCCTCTCCGTGTGTCGCGTGCAGCGCTCTGCGTGCCGTTAGAGCAGCAGATAACTGAAGTGGTTACAAAAAGAGAAGGGAGCTCGCGCTCGTCTGCTGGCGTCTGACTGGCTGGAGCTGTCTCGAGCACAAGCACACACACACACACACACAAAGAGAGAGAGAGAGAGAGAGAGAGAGAGAGAGAGAGAGAGAGAGAGAGAGAGAGAGAGAGAGAGAGAGAGATCTTTTCTTTTTACATGAGTTTATTTCTTCAGAGCAGCTCCATCAGACATAATTATGATTTCTACCAATTTAAGCAAAGATTATTCACTATTAAAGATAGATTAATAGATTAATTATTAGATTGTTAATTAATAGATGAATAGGTTGTTGACCTCTACTCAAAGTTACAGGACTAGGTCAGCAGTGCCACTTGCTGGTGTTGGCCTAGAACAGGAACTCCCAGGCTACTTTGAATTTGCTCAATTAAAGCTGAAGTAGGTGAGATTGGAGCAAATATGATTAAAAAAAGTTGTTTTTATAAAAAACGGTCGCTATATCGTTACAGTAGTACGTGAAACAGGTAACCTGAAAAAAAAATCATGTGCCTCTGTGTCCTCCGGTGCTCCTAACGGCATCTGTAAGATTTCACAGACCGGAGGAAAACAAGCAGTAAGAGCTGATCTGAGGTCTGCTGTCCATCTGCTGTCTATGAGAGCCAGCTGTCAATCACTCACGAACTCCGACCAAACGGTCAAACTAGGCAGCGCTGATCAACTATGAATCAATATTCTGTTACGTTAATGCCTATTTCTCTCCTCAGATGTTTTCAGAATCATCTTGTAGTGTACTGTTTAACTGTAAAATGAGAACGTTTGTGACACCGCCACCATTGTGAAATCTGGTGAAGGAACGCCAAGTTCCGGTCACATGACCGAAGCACAGCCAATAGGAACGCTCTCTCAATGAAATGACCTGTGATTGGTTAGATTTTTTAAAGCCTGAAAACAGAGCCATGAGGAGGTGCAGAAGTCTAGTTATCTCTCAGAACACTTGAATTACAATATGTTGAAAGGTTATTATGGAATTTTTGCCCAATGATGCCAAAAATATACTGCCTACTGCTACTTTAACAATAAACCAGCCTATAGACTACTACACATAAACCCTAAGGGCTCATGGCCATATCATGAAGCTATGCCAAAGTCATAAAATGTATTATTTTCAAAAAGTACATTTGCTGGTTATCTCTTGCTGCAGTCACTTGGACTCGGACATCTTAGTTTCGCTCTTGTGAATTTCCCACCAGCCACAACTTTTGATACACCGATCAGCCATAACATTAGGTCAGTGTGGGCACCCTGACTGGTCTACGGCTACGCAGCCCCATACGCAACAAACTGAGATGCACTGTGTGTTCTGACACCTTTCTATTGTAACCAGTATTAACTTTTTCAGCAATTTGAGCTACAGTAGCTCTTCTATTGGTTCGGAAAACACGGACCAGCCTTCGCTCCCCACGTGCATCAATGAGCCTCTGATCTGACCATGTCGTGGACCACTTTTGGTAGGTCCTGACTACTTCAGACCGGGAACATCCCACAAGAGCTGCAGTTCTGGAGATGCTCTGACCCAGTCGTCTAGCCGTCGCTATTTGGCCCTTGTCAAAGTCGCTCACATCCTTACGCTGGCACATTTTTTTCTGCTTCCAACACAAAGGTCAAAGTTCAAAATGTTCACTTGCTGTCTAACACATCCCACCCACTGCCAGGTGCCATGGTAACGAGATAGTCAATGTTATTCATTTTACCCGTCAGTGGTCTGAATGTTATGGCTGATCAGTGTATACTGAGGTGGCAGCTAGGGTCGCTGTGTTGGTGCTAAAACTGCCAGAAAATGTTCAGCTCACTCCCTCTGGGCGCTCCCTTAAAAGGCCTCTCCATCTTAAAGTCCAGGGCTGACTTTCAGTCCCCTGGATGGCACACACAGTTTTTCTGAAGCACACCCATAGTGGGTTTTCTGGCCATGTGACACCCTGTGGCAGGTCGTGGCATGTACTGACACCTGACATCTGAGCAGCAGCAGGGTGAGTCCTGACACTCTGTGACACCCTGTGGCATTCCTATGACACCCTGCGGCAGCTCGTGGCATCTAGTGCTTTAAAAGGTGGATTTACAGACAATATTAGCATTAGGATATAGGGGGAAAACTCACCCTAGAATTACTGTAAGCTCACTGCTACAAAAGTAATGTAAGGAGGGGACATCCATACTATATTTGATATTCTATTCATTTTTATGTTACATATTATTATATTATGTTAAAGTATATTATATTGATGTGCTATACTTACACCATATACTACCATGCCACCAGTTTATGAATGGGTGTGTGAATGGGTGAATGCTGACATGTAGTGTAAAGCGCTTTGAGTGATCGGAAGACTAGAAAAGCGTTATATAAATGCAAGTCCATTTACCATTTACTATGTCTCATATATCATGGGATTATGTTAATATGTTAATTGACTCTTGCATTATATTCTATTATATTAATACAGACAAAGACTGAGTACCATTACTTAAAGGTGCAGTGTCCCTCGAAAACCTACAGAGAGTGCACCAGCTTTAAAAATTTAAATTAGCTTTATTTCACCAAATACAGGAATTTGGTATGAATTCAGCAACATAAACTTGTGCCCACTCGTCCTGGCCCAATGAAAGCACACCAAAAGGTTGCATAATTGGCTCCTATGCAGAGTCCTCCAACACACCACGCACACCACTATCTGATGATTCTGAAGATAAACCAAAAAACAAAATCTACATTTTTTTTATATCATCTGGATTTCCACCTATTTTATTTATTTGGTTAATTGTGGTGTTTCGAAGAAGAGCTGATGTCCTCATGGATGTCAAATTGAATGGAACACTGGAATCAGCTTCTAAAACATCCACCATGTGTTATTGGTTTGGTAAACTCCCTAACGTTGCTAAAACCTCCACATCCACAAAAATACAAATTTCTGAGGACATGACCCTCAATAGTCCTAATATGGTCCTCTCTCTAGGTTCCATGGTGGAGAGGAGGTCATGTTGCTCTGACTCTATATATCTGGCGGGAGAGGAGGTCGTGTTGCTCTGGCTCTATCTATCTGGCGTGGAGAGGAGGTCGTTTTGCTCAGGCTCTATCTGGCGTGGAGAGGAGGTCGTGTTGCTCTGGCTCTATCTATCTGGCGTGGAGAGGAGGTCGTTTTGCTCGGGCTCTATCTATCTGGCATGGAGAAGTGATCGTGTTGCTCTGGCTCTATCTATCTGGCGTGGAGAGGAGGTCGTGTTGCTCTGGCTCTATCTATCTGGCATGGAGAGGAGGTCGTGTTGCTCTGGCTCTATCTATCTGGCATGGAGAGGGGGTCGTGTTGCTCTGGCTCTATCTATCTGGCGTGGAGAGGAGGTCGTGTTGCTCTGGTTCTATCTATCTGGCGTGGAGAGGACGTTGTGTTGCCCTGGCTCTACCTATTTGGCATGGAGAAGAGGTCGTTTTGCTCGGGCTCTATCTATCTGGCATGGAGAGGAGGTCGTGTCGCCCTGGCTCTATCTGGCTGGCGTGGAGAGGAGGTCGTGTCGCCCTGGCTCTATCTGGCTGGCGTGGAGAGGTCGTGTTGCCCTGGCTCTATCTGGTTGGCGTGGAGAGGAGGTCGTGTCGCCCTGGCTCTATCTGGTTTTCATTATGTTGTTACTCTGTACATACGACATCTATTGCACGTCTATCCGTCCTGGAAGGGGGATCCCTCCTTTGTTGCTCTTCATGAGGTTTCTTCCATTTTTTCCCTGTTAAAAGGTTTTTTTTTGGTTACGTTTTTCCTCATCCGATGAGAGGGTCGTACTGTAAAGGACAGAGGGTGAAATAAAATTGACCTGACTTGACTTGAACAGCAGCTTCTCTTCTTCACAGCCCCTTACCATCCAGAAAGACAACAAAACAACTCCCAACACAAAGCTCTGAAACACTTTTATTTTGATAAGTTACTGCTCTACATATCATGTTTCTATTCTTGCCCTTCACACACACAGAAAGAAGACAGGAGTCAGCTGAAAGATTATGGTTAAGCACCCTTAAAAATTGATAAAGTACAATTAGTTTTGGACATTTAAGTCAGGATTTTTGTTTTTAAACAATGTGGGCCTGCTAGCAGCCCCGCAGCTGGGATTCTAGACATAATGAGATCATTATTCAAAGCATGTGAAGGTAAACTGCAACCTAAACCTCAGGCAATATGCTCCCTCAGCTTGATAGGGTGCTGGCAGCAGCAGGACTACCCAGTCCCATTCTAATATCAGCATCATAATCATCATCTAATATCATTTATATTGTACAGGTGCTGTAGGTGTAATGGGAAGTTTCTTCCCAAAACCTCCAATTTCAAATGTCAAAATATCTCCGTCATTATCTTTGATAAAATGAGACCACATGGTTAGTTAGGTTTAAAAGTCATCAGCAGATAGAAGAGAGAGAGAGAGAGAGCTACTGACTCACATTCAACAGCTTGGTTTATTTTCTTTAGAGTCATTTAGGGTTCAAACTATTAATTGAGTCAAAAGTCAACTTCCTGTACTTCTGAACATCAGAGTTGGGCCCGATAAGGACTGCACAACACGCTGCCCATGAGCAAGGCATCGGCAGGGGCCTGACTCAGCTCCTGGCAGTCAACATGGAGATTCATGAAGGAAAAATAAAAGCATGCACACTGAGCAAAGTCTCTTCTTCCACTCCAACCTTTTCGTTCCCCCCAGCTGCCCTGAAACTGGCGTTTTGTTGGGTAATGAAAGGAGTCGGTGTTAAGAAAGACCTTCTTGCATCTTCATACATGATACCCACCATGTTAAATTCCAGGTTGTCTCTCTCACCAACACGTGTCCATTCTTGGTAAAGCCACCATGACATGCACTGTGTACCACGTCCTGTTACCTCACAGAGACGACATCATCAGACATGTAATAGAAATACATCAATCCATTAGCGCTGATTAAAGAGTACAACTGTACTGTAGAGTTGAAAGCTGTGGGATCTTTTAGCAATTTTTTTAATATTCACTTAAAAAAACCTGCAGCATTGTTTACCGTCTGATTGCTGCAGAGTTTTAACCCAATGAAGCAGAGTTTCAGGGTTAAATGACTCTTTACAAAAGAAGAAAAGTAAAGGGAAATCGAGCGTTGATTAAATAATACCACTGTGTTCTTAAAGGTGCATCTTCTTTTTTTTCTTTTGGCAAACTCTAAACACATCCGACATATCATCATCCTATGAAGTTGATACG
>CAKAOH010036996.1:0-13649 GCA_916701665.1 Sebastiscus tertius | reverse complement strand
GACGCATTTGAATTATGCAGTATTATGTAGTATTATGTAGTATTTAGTGAGTATTATGTAGTATTTAGTGAGTATTATGTAGTATTTAGTGAGTATTTAGTGAGTATTATGTAGTATTTAGTGAGTATTATGTAGTATTTAGTGCGTATTTAGTGAGTATTATGTAGTATTTAGTGAGTATTATGTAGTATTTAGTGAGTATTATGTAGTATTTAGTGAGTATTTAGTGAGTATTATGTAGTATTTAGTGAGTATTTAGTGAGTATTATGTAGTATTTAGTGAGTATTTAGTGAGTATTATGTAGTATTTAGTGAGTATTATGTAGTATTTAGTGAGTATTATGTAGTATTTAGTGAGTATTATGTAGTATTTAGTGTGGTTGTTCTTCTCCATGAGACTGTGTTCTGTGTAGCAGCTCAGTGCTGCTCTCTGCTGGACACTCACACACACATATAATATAATACTGCTATAAATCCCTGCTCTCTGGGCTGACAGCTCATTTTAATGGGCATTCATATCAGTGAAAAATTGAGTTTACATTACATAAAATGTTTCATGTAATTATGACAGTATATGCATATATAAAAAGGAAATACATATTGTTTTATTTGTTTGAAACAAAACAGAACAATACACACAATTCAGAAAACGTGAAGCTCATGTACACAGAGATATACATTTCTTTATTCCATTTTTATGCTCAATTATCAACAAAAAGACTCCAGACTGCTAAAAACTGACATTTTTGGAAAATTCTTTTTATTTCTTTTTTTTTCAAACATTGCATAACAAACATAACAAAACATAACATCGGTGCCATAATACAAAAAATGATATCTTACATTTAACATTTAATATGTACATACATAAATACACATCGCCTCTCACTTCCACACAGAGACAGGTCCAGCCTTCCTCCCACCCTGACAGGTAAAGTTACAGAAAAATAATAATAATAATAATAATAATAATAATAATATTTAAAAAAATAATTTAATTAATTAGTTAAAATTAAAGGTAATAAGTACTACAATAATATCATTCATGGTAGTAAGATAGAAACCTTAAAAAAATGAATTAAATGTAAAAACAGCACATAGAAGAATTAGTAATTAAATAAATACCATAGAGAGGTAAGGTTGAGTAGATTCTATGTAAGTAATCCTATAGAAACACTGTGGGCTACCTCTTATAGCACAGGTTATTTTTTAGACTGACATCTGAAACACATTGAAATGAACTATTATAATGTTGTGTTAATAATATTTATATGATTATTATTAACATAATAATATAATATAATCTATATAATATAATAATATACACAGTCATATTTATATGAATATTATTGTGTATTTAGATGCTTTGGCAGCATTGTGTATTTCAACTTTCATACCAATAAAAACACTTTGATTTGAAAATTAAAAATCAACAGACTGAAATGTTCAGGATGCCAGTAACTTTACTTGCAGTGCAGCAACGTTACTTGTTGTGCAGCAACGTTACTTGCAGTGCAGTAACTTGCAGTGCAGTAACGTTACTTGCAGTGCAGTAACTTGCAGTGCAGTAACGTTACTTGCAGTGCAGTAACTTGCAGTGCAGTAACGTTACCTGCAGTGCAGTAACTTGCAGTGCAGTAACTTGCAGTGCAGTAACGTTACCTGCAGTGCAGTAACTTGCAGTGCAGTAACGTTACTTGCAGTGCAGTAACTTGTAGTGCAGTAACGTAGATGCAGTGCAGTAACGTGGATGTACTCCGTTACATCCCCTGCGGGTGGCTGTGTTGTGTTGTTAACAGTATGTCAGCTCCTACAGGGCGGCGGACCTTTAACTCATAGAACAACGCAGCTCATTGGTCAGTAGAATCAGGTGGCGGCCAGCCGTCCAATCACAGGCCTTGATGTTGACACGCGGCCGCTCTGAGCAGGAAGCATCAGCACCGTGTTGTCGGTTTAAATGAGTCAGTGAGTCTGCTGCTCTCTAACACGTCCGCTGTCTTCGGAGGTTCATGTCTGTCCCGGGGACTGACGGAGGACAAGCTACCGGGACATCTAGCCGCTAACGTCAGCCGTCAGCCGTTAACCATTAACCGTTAACCCGCTGCCGGTACCAGGTGAGCTGTTAGCATTAGCATTAGCATCCCCTCCAGAGACCAGCGGCTCCCACAGCTGCTCTGATCCGAAATACACCTCCCCACAGCCGGGCTGGAGGGGGACATCACCGGGCTGGAGGGCCCCACAGCCGGGCTGGAGGGGGACATCACCGGGCTGGAGGGGGACATCACCGGGCTGGAGACATGGAGACAATGTCCTGGTGAATTCACCATCCACCAATCTATAATAATAATAATGATATATAATAACAATATATAAGAATAATAATAAAAATAATAATAATAATAACAATATATTATAATAATAACAATAATAATAATATATAATAATAATAACAATATAACAATATATTATAATAATAACAATAATAATAATATATAATAATAATAACAATAATAATAATATATAATATAGTAATAATAATAATGATAACAATATATAATAATAATAATAATATAATAATAATAATAATAAATAACAATATATAATAATAATAACACTATATAATAATAATAATAATAAATAACAATATATAATAATAATAACACTATATAATAATAATAACAGCAATAATAATAGCAATATATAATAATAATAATAACAATAATAACAATATATAATAATAACAATAATAATATATAATAATAACAATAATAATAGCAATATATAATAATAACAATAATAATAATATAGAATAATAACAATAATAAGAATATATAATAATAACAATATATATAATAATATTTGATAATAAGAATATATAATAATAATAATAACAGTATATAATAATAACAATATAATAATAATAACAATAACAATAATAACAATAATAATGTTTAAAGTGTTGACAGTGACAGCTTTGTGTGTTTTAGTTAGTGATTGTGATTGTGTCAATATGAGGCTTGAATTATGTTGATTTATTCTGAATTATATCAAGCCTGAATTATGTTGTAGTTTATGGTCTGTAGAAGCTGTCTGATTACACATTTAACCCAGAATATAGAGAATAATCCAGAACAAGGCAGAAGAATCCAGAAGAATCCAGAATAAATCCACATCAACATGGTTCATGTTTATTGGTACAACACTTTAACATACAGGTGGTGATTTGATCTTTATGGGGAATAATTCATTCAACCTTTATTTAAATCTGGAGGAATCATTGAGGACACGTCCTCATTTACAATGATGTCGAGAGTACAATCAAACAGAATAAATATATATATATATATATATATACACATATATACTTATATATGTGTATATATATATATATATAGAGAGAGAGAGAGAGATAGATATATAGAACATAATTCACGAATCACAAGAAGCGATCAGCTGGACGACAACAGAACAATGTTAGTAACAGTCAGTAGTTTGTAATCATGGATCTAATATCATGTGTTTAATTGAATGTGTTTTCTAAACTGTTCCAGGTTTTTGCAGCACAAACAACCAAAAGCAGGTTCTTGATGTATGACGGCAAGTTTCCATTAAAGGCTTTATAAATAAATAGGTCTTACTGTTCAGAGAGGCCCTCCCAACCTGATGAGTAATGCAGGAAGTAAAGCAGAACAACAGGGAGACAATACTAATAATTAAGTTTACTAATTCATTAAGAAAGAAGTCTTTGTTGCTTGTAATGAGCCCATTGTGGGTTCCAGTCCACACCTCTGTGCACGAATAGTGAATATAATCCCTGCAGATTTATAACAAGCTGTCAGGAGCAGAAGAAGCCGCGGCCTGGTGGCGGTCTGTGGGGGTCAGGGGTCACATCATGTCCTGTCATCTTAATATTCACACGTCCATGTGAACATGAGGTGTCCTGTCTGTGAGGCGATGACTCCTCCACACTGTGTCTGGACTATATGAGACATGGAGACGCAGTAACAATCACAGAGACTGGTGATGCGTTCAGGTGCTGCGAGGACTGTCCACATACCTTTGATCATTTACTGTAATTCTGAGCACTAATCTGAAGGACAAAGTGTCCACATCATGTCATTGTGCTTTTCTTCCTGCTGTGTGTCACTTGTTGCTTTTGATGCTGCATTTTAGACATAAAGTATGATGCTGTTTAATTTAAAAGATGTTTATATCACATCACTCTCTCCAGATTATGAGTTCTTGTCGTGTCATCAGGGCTGTCGGTGAGGGGATTTCTCCTGCGCTGATGATGATCGGCCCAACAGGCGATATCTAGTGCTATTGCAACTTTTTTTTTCTATATAAATATGCTTTATTATTCTAGTTATTATTATTTGAATGCAGAACACAGAAGGTCAACGAGGCGCAGCGTTGATGTTTTTCAGCTGAGACGTTTTGGTAGCGTCTGGTTGCCATGATACAGAATATCTAAATGTCGGCAGCAGGTAGAGTACTCTCTCTGGATGAAGGAAAGATGAAAACCCGCCGGTCTTATTCATGTCTCCTCCGTGGAGACGTGATTTGTCAGTGTTTGGCAACATGGAAAGCAACCCATGTTTCCTTGCTGCATCTGAGTCTCCCACAGGCGCAGCTTGGCTTGGAAAGCTCTCGCTGCATCATACATGTCTGTGGTCACACGTCCCCGTCCCTGAAGCCGGAGGTTTAGCGCAGTGAGATGCTTCGTTATGTCGCACAAAAAGGCCAGATCGCATCGCCGCTTTTCATCCCGGAGCTCTGTGGTGTCTTTCCCTTTGCTTTCCAAAAACTGGCAGATTTCCTCATGCAACTCAAAAACTCTATTCAGCACTTTCCCTCGACTCAGTGTGATAGGGCACATCGCCATGTTCACTCCACGGATGAAGACTGACAGCTGTGCAGTACCAGTCACGTCAGCTCTTCCTGGGGGCTTGGGTGTGCGTCCTATATACCGGCGGGACAGTTATGATAGACATGATATTTTCTCGCGGGCCGGATATGATTGTATAAAATTGGCCTTGAGTTTGACACATGTGTTCTAGATAAGGACCGTCTTCTATCAGCCCGTGATAGAGGAGGGAACCAGCAGACAGCAGGTAGCCTGGATGTGTTCGGGCCTCACACCGAGTGTCTGTCGCTGCCGTCCTCAGTTGATCGTTGCATGGGTGAGTGAACGACAGCCATGAGCGCCGAGCCGGACGCCCTGGCCGTGGTCAACCAGCTGAGGGACCTGGCAGCGGACCCCATGAACCGCCGGGCCATCGTCCAGGACCAGGGCTGCCTGCCGGGACTCATCCTGTTCCTGGACAACCCCAACCCTCAGGTCGTCTACTCCGCCCTCCTGGTGAGCTGACGGGTGGACGTTTGTCACATCACAACGTTAATGTGCGTCATCTGTCTCACTGTGATCGGTTGTTGTTCCCAGGCGATCCGGTACCTGGCAGAATGCCGAGCCAACCGGGAGAAGCTGAAGGGGGAGCTGGGGATGATGCTGAGCCTCCAGAACGTCATGCAGAAGTGAGTTCACAGTACGGCGGTATCATCAAAACTACCAGTTCCTTTCATCAGTGATTAATCTGGCTATTATACCAATGTAATGATTGACATTTGGGCGTCAGGTCTCCAGGGCCAAAGGCAGAAGAAAAGTCTGATATATGTCCAAAACAAAGTCTGCAAAATATCCGATAAAAGTCCGACATATGTCTGAAAAATGTCCATACATAATGATGCAACATGAGCAGTAAAGGTGTTGTCCGCCCGTTGCTACAGAAGAGTAGGTGTGTGCACATCCCATCATACAGCTGGGAGGTCGGTGGAGGTAAAAGTTGTAGTACTGAAACTGGCAACCTTGGATTCATTCTGAGTTTCCTCTCGTCGTGTCGTCCAGATCGACGACGCCGGGAGAGACGAAGCTGCTGGCGTCTGAGATCTACGAGCTGCTGCAGGCGTCCAGCGGCGGCGACTCTGAGCCGGCCGAGGAGGCCGTCAGCAGCCGCCGCAAGGCCCAGTTCTTCCTGGGCTCCAGCAACAAGAGGGCCAAGACCGTCATCCTCCACATCGACGGCCTGGACGACTGGGTGAGTTCATTCATTCACTCTGAATGATGATGATGATGATGATGATGATGATGATGATGATGCTCTTCCTCTCCTGGCTCAGAGTCGGAGGAATCTGTGTGAGGAGGCTCTGCTGAAGATTCGAGGAGTCATCAGCTTCACCTTCCAGATGACGGTGAAGAGATGCATCGTCCGGATCCGGTCAGACCTGAAGGCCGAGGCCAGTTCACTCTCACAAAACACCTTAACTTAAGATTCATCTTAAAGTTTGAGTTAAGATGCACAAAACCCCCTAAGTGCTTCATGTCCTGTTGTAATCCAGCATCATATTTAACTCGTTAAACATCTGGTGATTTGACCGGCAGTCAGGTAGATGTAGTGGAGACAAACGTAGAAACGAGTCTCCACTAACTCTAACTGTAGTTGAACCTGGACTTCTTTAAGACGAGCCGGACCCAAACATCCGTTTCTCTGACCTCGTCATCATCTCTGGATGAATTAAACTGTGAATCATCTGTTTTCAGGCTCTGGCGTCTGCGATCGCGTCCACTCAGGTGATGAAGGCTCAGCAGGTGGTGAAAGCAGAGAACGGAGATGAGGTCAGACTCTATTTTACTCAACGTGTTTACAGCTCAGAGATGACGGACGTTAAAGTCTAAAAGCTGCTGCCTGCCTGAAACAAACACTACTAGCTCTACTACTAGCTACTAGCGCTACTAGCACTACTAGCTACTAGCGCTACTAGCTACATGTGCTACTAGCTACTAGCACTACTAGCACTACTAGCTACTAGCTGCTAGCACTACTAGCTCTACTAGCACTACTAGCTACTAGCTACTAGCACTACTAGCTTCTAGCTCTACTAGCTACTAGCACTACTAGCTACTGGCCAATAGCCGGTTGTTTGGAAACAGAGAGGTTAACCCATCCACCACGGTACAGACTGACAGCATGCAGCCCATGGGTGGATTAGAAGATAATAAAAGTGATGAATTACAGCCAATATATCCGTTATTACAGCCACATACAGCCAGCAGGAAGCTGTCATACAGCCAGCAGGAAGCTGTCATACAGCCAGCAGGAAGCTGTCATACAGCCAGCAGGAAGCTGTCATACAGCCAGCAGGAAGCTGGCAGAACCTGCTGTGTCATATGAGCGTGCAGGGCGTAGCGGTCCTGTGGGTCTGATGAAAATAATTCTGGCTTCAGCTGTTAGTTCATTTTACTACTTTTAGGACATCATATTTAAGTGTTCCTACTGGGAAGATGTTTCGTTAATTTAAAAAAAACAATGTCAGAAGTGTACAAAAATATCCGAAAAAAAAGTTTTAAAAAATGTCAGAAAAATGTCCAAAACAGCGGTTTTTAAAAGTCTCCCTAACCCTTGCTGCCCTGTGGGACTCCAGCAGAGCAGGCTGGTTGCTGGTTTCAGACCAGTATGAAACCAGTAGAGGACCCAGCAGACTGCCCTGTGGGACTCCAGCAGAGCCATCACAGTATCACACACTTTCTGCCAGTCCAACAGAAGTTGTCGTCTCCAGGTTCTGGTCCCGTTGGCGGAGGACGGTTCGGCGGAGGTGGAGCAGAACGTGGACCTGCCGGACTACCTGCCGGAGGACG
This sequence comes from Sebastiscus tertius, assembly GCA_916701665.1. Taxonomy (NCBI): domain Eukaryota; kingdom Metazoa; phylum Chordata; class Actinopteri; order Perciformes; family Sebastidae; genus Sebastiscus; species Sebastiscus tertius. The sequence continues at coordinate 5,956 of CAKAOH010036996.1, read as the reverse complement.
AGAGTCCGTCTCAGGAGCCCGACAAGGCGGTGACCCGGGTGGGATCCGGCCAGGATGGGAACAGCTGGCTGGGTGCCGCCACCAACTTCCTGTCCCGCTCCTTCTACTGGTGACCCCGCCACACTTCCCGCCTCCTCTCAGAACCAAAATCTACCAGCTGCCAAATGTCACCGCTGTCCGTCTCAGCCGGGGGGGGACAGAACCTGAGACGTATCTTCTAACAGTGAGTGTAAAACCAGAACGCCGGCGCCGCCGGCGCTACAGGCGAGAGGAGCGGATCCTTCCAACAGGATCGTGGTTTCAGTCTGAGGTTTCTGTGAGACCACGTCCTCTCTGTGAACTGTTCCAAACCAAAACGTCTTAACGGACAGGGAGTGTCCCGCAGCGACGAGAACAAACACCACCGAGTTAGAATAAAGAGGACTGAACAGGACGTCCCTGTTTATTCTTATTCTTATTCTTATTCTTATTTATTGAGCAGCTTCCTGTTTGAAAGGGTTCAGTCAGCGGTGCCTTCACTTCCTCTTCTGTCTGAAACGATCAGAAACAATGACAAATACCCAGCAGCCTTAGGGTTTTATTACACCTCATCCTGTAGGACTAAAATAGTTTCACTTTAATGTTTTACTTGTCCTGTTAAATGATTTTAAAGAGCGCCCGCCAACCAATCACAGACTATTTCCTGTGGACACAAAGTGTCTTAATACTCTCCATCTGTCCATGTGAAGAGCTGCTTTTCAGTGATCATCCCCACACAGCTGGCTTCACTGTTCTCTGATGGTTAGTGCTCCGTCTCACTACGACTTGATGCTTCACGTTTAGCATTAGCTCATTAGCGTTAGCCGCGTTAGCCGCGTTAGCCGCGTTAGCCGCGTTAGCCGCGTTAGCCGCGTTAGCCGCCGCCATGACGGCGGTGGTTGTCCTTCCAATATCTGTCATTGATTTGTGTTGTTAATTGATTTACAATAATTAATATATACATCCATTTGCATACAGCAGCATATTAGTCCACTCCCATGTTGATAAGAGGATTACGTACTGGACTGATCTCCTTTAAGGTTCATTTAGAACAGATCAAACATGTGAGATTAATATTTCAATTTTTACAGCCCTGATGATAATAATAATAATAATAATAATAATAATAAATGTTAGCATTGTTACAGCTACCAGTGCTCCTATTGGTTGTGGAGTCCGGTGACATCACATAATGCTGAGCAGACATCGAATCAGATCCAGGATCAGTGAAAACAGCTGTGTGTTTAGATCCTGCTGGAGCCGAGGATTCTGGGTATTTGTCATCACTTCTGATGAGATAAAGTAGAAACTAAGTGCAGCTGCTGCCTTCCTGTCATCACCGACAGGTCACCGAGAGGTCACCGACAGGTCACCGACAGGTCACCGAGAGGTCACCGACAGGTCACCGAGAGGTCACCGACAGGTCACCGACAGGTCACCGAGAGGTCACCGAGAGGTCAGACCTGACTGAACCTGGTCGGCGTGTTTACACTAGCGTCCCTGTACAGCGTCTTTATCCTGAACTCCCAGTTCATCCAGCCACGGTGCTGTCTGATGGAGCCCTGGTACCTGAGTTACCTGAGTTTACCTGAGTTACCTGAGTTACCTGTTGATGTCAGGAGGCTGACTGGGGATCAGCTGATGAGCGTTTTGCACAGTTTAATGTGAGGTGGATGTTTTTAATGTGAGTAGAAAGAATTCAGTTTAACGACAAAGTGAAGAGACTGAAACTGACTGATGTTATGAAAGACTTCTCATTATTATTATTATTATTGTTGATGTTTCTGTCAGACTCTGAGGTGAAACCAGCTTTACAGACTCTGTACAGACTTCTACTGCTCTTGTTTGTGTGTTCATGTACCTGCCAGGTGTGCTCATAGCTCCGCCTCCATCACACTAACTGTCCAATCACATTCTGAGTAGCCTGTTGTCAGACGTTAGCATGTGGCTTCAATCTAAACACGGTATCGGCCCCGACGTAAGACAAGCGCTATCAGCAGACTTTAGACTTTAAACTCCGTCTGGAGGTCGACGTTTCTCTGTTAAACACGCCTTCTGTCACTCAGTCAGAACAGTAACAAGCAGACAGAGTTCAGTGAAGCAGCGTGGGATCATGGGAGTTGTAGGATTTACCTCAGAGGTCTCCTCCTCTCAGCACAAACACTGAATAAAGCAGCTTCACGTTAAAAATCGGCGTTCGGCAGACGCAGGACGTCCCGGAGGGGCTGCGAGCCGAGCCGACGTTAACGTTTGCTCTAGGGATGCACCGATACCAGTATCGGGTATCGGGTCTGATACTGTGCTCATGTACTCGTACTCGCTAAACGGCTCCGATACCGCTTTACTTTACGGCAGCGTGACGTTAACCTCTCGGCACCATCTTTCGGGTCCTCGCGCTCCACCTCCCCGACGGTGTCACCGCCTGCCGGCCCTCACCTTCATTGCACCACGGGGTTTGGCTTGCACCCTCTGACTCGCGCGTGCGTTAGGCTCCTTGGTCCGTGTTTCAAGACGTGCTGGGTGGGTTGCCGACAACGCCGCAGATCCCTGGCGCCTTTATGCGTGCCGAGCCCCGCCCTGGGGGCACGACGCGGAGACACTTTGTCCACGGCAAAGCACCAAGCACCTTCACCCCGAGCCTTTCCAAGCCGACCTAGAGCCGGTGGCGCCTCGTATGCGGGACTCCCCAGCCTGCCGTGTGTCGCTCACTCCCTCCAGCTGGCTGTTAACCAGGCTCTTTAGACGCAGAGGAGTACACGTATCGGTACTCGGTATCGGAGAGTACCCAGATGTACGTACTTGTACTCGGTCTGAAACACAGTGGTATCGGTGCATCCCTAGTTTGCTCGGCTGGTTTCTCTGATGATTGCAGATCCAGACGTCCGACGGCTAAAATCCTTCATGTGGTTCAGATATTCTAGAGTTAAAAAGCAGCAACATCTAAACGGGGTGGCGTATAAACGTGGTCAGTTTCTGACAGACGACCACGACGCTGATGACCAAATGAAATCATCATCCTCATGTGTACTAACAGAAGAGAGGTTTATTATTAGTGTGCATCGTGTGAACGTAGTGAAACTCATTCAGAACTCCTAGAACTGTAGTAGAACCAGCCAGAACCGCTTCTTCTGATATGTCATAAATGAGACGTGGTGGTGGTCGAGCGTCAGGGCCGATACGGTGACGGTGTCCTTCCACCTCTATGAACTCCTGCATGAACTGATCTGAACTCTGGTTTTATTTTCTATTAATGTGATTTCTATTGAAATCCTGATTTATTGAGTTATTCCCTGAAATATGAGTGTTCTTCATCCTCCTCATCGTCAGTGTGCTGCTGTAATGATGAATCCTACCAGAGAATAAAAATGCTGTCATGAATGTTTAAACTCCATGTTCACTGTATTTATATATACTGTATCTACTATACATGTGTATATATATACTGTATACTGTATACTGCATTAACTAAAAGGTAAAGAAAACAACAGTGTTGTTGGTCACCCTCTTTTGCCAGTGCATCAAAGTTTGGTGTCACTTTGGTTGTGGCAATTCTAAACCAATCCCACCTACTGCACACAGAGGTTTAAGGGAAAAACAGTAATTTATGGAAAAAGAAAATGAGAAGGCCCTTTTAAACACAAGGGGGAACACAAGGCAAAAACCTTGGCTAAATGAAACGTGCCTAAAGGTAGATTCCAACCCCGGCGTACCGCGGTAAGAGCGCCCGCTCTACCGGGTGAGCTATAACACACAGTGAGACACTTACGGCGCCCCACTATATCAATAAACAACACCACTCGTGTACGAAGGGTGAAACAGAAAACAGAACTTGCAAATCAGCTGAAAGAAGTAACTCTGCACCTGCTTCCAAGAGGAGAATAATATGATAATAATATTAAGGTCTCGCAGATAGGAAGGAGGACGGCTTCATTCAAGGTGAAGCCCGTGGTGACGGTCAAATAGAGCTTCATTTTTTAAATAAGGGCTATGAGAGCGTTCGTACTGGGGAGTGGGATCAACTCAACGCCGGGTATTGCAGGAAAAAGGCAAAATGAAAGCGGTCTTTACTATAATTTGGACAATTTTGTATCGATATTCGACGGGCCGGATTAAAAAACCCAGCGGTCTGTATACGGCCCGTGGGCCATAGTTTGCCCATACCTGGTATTATACTGTATGTCTCACAGCTGTTTGGAAACATTTTACAGGGAAAAGGTTGAAGTTTATGAAGTCGAGGTCGAATGTTTCACAAAAGGAACAAACTGTCCTGAAAGAGTTTGAGCAATCTGAGCTGAATGTTGACAAACGGATCAGTCTGTAATGACTCACTGAGAAGTTACTGCAGTTCATCCAGAGGACTCTGAGGAAAACCAGGAGGCAGTGAACGCCTCATCAACACGGACACAGGCTCAAACCGCTGGATCGGATATCGGGCCGACACTAACTCAAACAGCCGGGTCAGATATCGGTGACAATGGATCCGATCTATTGAACTCAGTACTATGTTTATATGCTATATACATGATATACTATATACATTATATACTACAGTATATATACATGATATACTATATATATTATATACTATATACATTATATACTATATACATTATATACTACAGTATATATACATTATATACTATATATATTATATACTACAGTGTATATATACATTATATATTATATACATTATATACTACAGTGTATACATTATATACTATATACATTATATACTACAGTGTATATACATTATATACTATATACATTATATACTATATACATTATATACTATATACATTATATACTACAGTATATATACATTATATACTATATACATTATATACTACAGTATATATACATTATATACTATATACATTATATACTACAGTATATATACATGATATACTATATATATTATATACTATATACATTATATACTATATACATTATATACTATATACATTATATACTACAGTGTATGCATGATATACTGGAGTGTTAATTCCTCTTTATGTTCTGATCAGTTTGTTGCTTCATTAAAACACTTTTACATCTGAATTATAATTCCTGTTCATTCTGGAGATTTGTTTCTCCACGTTGTGAATGATGTCTTATTTTAATTATAAATAACCGTCCAGTTTAGCGTGTTGGTGTCTGGTTAGAACATTACAGCCTAGTCATGGAGTCTGGTCTGTCCTCTCGGTATCGGCCCGTTTCACCAGAATCAGGACGTTCCAGCTGAACTCACTTCAGAGGATCTCAACGTGTTTTCTCCAGAACCGTCTGATGTGGATCATTTGAGCTGAGTCATCGCTGCCATCAGCTGCTGAGTCATGAAACTCAGCACATAGTTTCAGTAAATGTGTCACTTCTTCTCTAGAAACAGAGCTGTGATGTCACGATGACATCATCAACGTCTGTTCTGTTTCTTTAAATCAGCCTTCAGGTTAAAACGTCACCTTTTAATGAAATCAAATAATAACAGAGAATACCATCGGAACAAAGCAGAAAGAGGTTCTAATGTTTAGAGTCATATTTATAATATTTATAATCATATTTATGATGGTGTTTCTGTAACTACAGTCAGCTCCAGTGTGAGAAGCAGCCATGAAGCAGCGCTGCTGTTCTCGCTGTTCTCGCTGTTCTCTGTGTTCTCTGTTCTCTGTGTTCTCTGTTCTCTGTGTTCTCTGTTCTCTGTGTTCTCTGTGTTCTCTGTTCTCTGTGTTCTCTGTGTTCTCTGTTCTCTGTGTTCTCTGTGTTCTCTGTTCTCTCTGTTCTCTGTGTTCTCTGTGTTCTCTGTGTTCTCTGTTCTCTGTGTTCTCTGTTCTCTGTGTTCTCTGTGTTCTCTGTGTTCTCTGTGTTCTCTGTTCTCTGTTCTCTGTGTTCTCTGTGTTCTCTGTTCTCTCTGTTCTCTGTGTTCTCTGTGTTCTCTGTTCTC
>CAKAOH010036993.1:0-19622 GCA_916701665.1 Sebastiscus tertius | reverse complement strand
GAAATCTATATGAAATGTGCCATAATCATGCAAGACTTAAGATATTCCACTATACACTGAGTTACCAGTTTATCAGGCACACCTGCACAATTGAATGCAAACCAATTTGACGCCACTGCGACACATTTTACCTCTGTAAAGCCTAAACTCCTCAGTGCTTGTTGACGATGAGACTGTAGAGTCGCATCAGACTGTGTGACGTTGACAGATGTGTTTTTCCACTGCCATTCACAAGGGAGGGTAAAAGGTCAACGCTTTGGATAATGAGATGTCACCATCATCCAATTTATTGTCTGCTAAAGCATAGAGCACTGGGACCATTAATGGATTTAATGTGTTTCTGTGCTCATCACAGAACAGGTAAGCTACAAACATAAATAAATACATCAGGGTCTCACGGAGTAGGATTAATAACCGGATAACTGAGTAAAACCTGGAAAAGCTTGTTGTTGTGAAAATAGTAGGCTACGTTATATATATAGCCAACCGTTATCTGTTTGATTGTAATGATCTGGTTGAGGAAAACAACATTTGTGGACTATGGTTGCTATATTCAGTGCCTTTTGTACACATATGTATAGAATTAGTGGGAGACAACACATTTTACACAAGATGTCCCTCATGTGCTACATGTCCTGAACAGCGGAAGGATGACATGAATGTTTTTCTTGAGTTAGCAGTACATATTAACAATAATACAATTTGATCTTGGGAATTATTTTGAAATTAATAAATAAAAAAATAATAATAATAAAAATAAAATAATAATAATAATAATAATAATAATAAATATAATAAATATAATAACTATATTAATTTAATTAAAAATGATAAAAATGATAAAAGTAATTGTCAAGTTATAGTTAAATTACTGGCTTTTTTATATGAAATTATGATTTCAGATCCAGAAATGCCATTATTCCACATGGAGGGGGTTATTTGTTTTTGTGTATTTGCATGTATATTTGTATGTATGCAGGCTACGCTATGTGTCTCCTAGTTTTTTTTAGAGACTCTTGACAGTGACAGTTCAGATGTGAATGAGAGGGAGACGTTTTATGTTTTTAGCATTATTTACATATATGAAAAGAGGACTTACTGCCACATTTGGACAGTACGAAACCAAGCACAGCTCACACTATGCTGTGTTGTTAAAATTGCATACTTAGTTTGGTCATTTCGTATACATTCATTTTACCATAAAATAAAACTGCATTTTAATTATTATATTTTTTTTAAAGGGACTGTTTGTAACTTTTTACACGTATAAATCTACCGGGTCGGGAACCCATGCACACTCGCGTGTGGCCGGAGTCTCTCTGCTCATCTGCCTGCTTGCCTTCACTCACATGCCGCGCGCATTCTCGCTGTCTCGCTCCACCTCTAGACGTTCATGCGCGCACACTCCACACTGCAGAAGAGTTAGTTTAGGTCCGAGAATATCTAGTGAATGTACAGTGGACGTCTGTGCAGAAATAAATGCTGCAGCTCCTCCAGACCAACAGAGGTTTTCCGTGTCTTGTGAAGTGACAGGGCTCCGCTGGGTGCCGGTGTCTCCCTGCGGGCGCAGTCGGGAGACGATAACGTTTCTGTTCCTGCTTCAGCCCCAGATGCTGAAACAGGAAAAGCCAACACAGTATCAGCCGTGATTCATGGAGAGACCTTTGTCTGGTCAGCTAACATTACTGCCAAGCAGGTGAAATATAGAGTGATATCGTGGTTTTATCTGACGTGTGTCGCCTCACTGTTTTGAGCGATGCTCGTTCATGTCTATTTAGAGTGAGCAAGCGCGAGCCCGACGCTGACTTTTGTTGACTTAACGGCCACAGGTGTCGCTGTTAACAAGCATTTATGAACATTACAAATAGTCCCTTTAAGTTTTGCACTCAGTTTACAGCTTACAAAACTACCAACCACTGCCACCTTTCAATGCCAAATGTTTGATGCCAAATTCCCCATGAAAAGTGATCCAAATGTAAACCATCATAATCCTGCTACCAGGAGAAACTGCCTGTATCTAGTTTTTGTTCCCATGCCACATTCCTCAGACCTCAGACCTGGGATCAGTGCTCAGATAGCTCAGCCTCCATAATCCCTTTTTGCAGTGAGGACCCGCCCACTAAGTAAAGCCGGGTGATTGACAGCCAGCTCCTCCAATGAGGTGTGCGGCCGACTCGTCTGGTTCCTCCTCCTCTCCTCCTCCGCCTCCTTGTCCGACTTTGTTGCTCTGGTGCCCCGCTAGTCCGTCCGGGGAGAGCCGAAGAACAACTCGACACGAAAGTCCCAACTATGGAAGGCGATAACATAATAATGCCTGTTTGAGTCGGGGAGATTTTCCAAGGTAAGTTTGATGTTTTTAAACTGTTTGTGAACCGGCAGGAGGAGTTAATTAGTGACTAGTAAGCTGCGTTTGTGTGTAGGGGGGCGAAAAGTTGATCCGCCTCACTACACAGGACAGGAGACAGGAGGACACAGAGGGAGACTACTCCAATGTTATTCACTGTGGGGATGTGTCATGCTGCTAGCTCCTCTTTAGCTTGTGTGGCACCCTGAACACTTGTTATATTACATGTTTTTTTAATTATATGCTTTATAATTGGCATAATGGCATTATTATATCACTTATTGTAATTTTATGTCTGATAATTATGTAATAAACTGGGCTGTTTTCTTTTCTGTGTTGATTAAATTGTGTTAATTTAGAATTTTGTTTTGGGAAAAGTTGTAGGAAGAAAGTAGCAGCACTCAAGCAAAGTGTTTGCTATTATTGATGCAATCTGGCTTGATTTAAAATGTATTATATTGTATATTGTATATTGTATTATATTGTGTCTTATGTGTTTGTTTTGGTTGCAAGTGTGGGTTGTGAGCTGTATGTTTATGTGCATGCAACACTGTATATTTGGCTTTTTATTAGGGTTGGGACGATACACCGATACATCTTCCGATTCGATACTATCACGATACTTTGGTGCCGATTCGATATGTATTGCGATTTTTAAATATTGTGATTTTACAAGTATTGCGATTCAATGTTACGATTTATTGCGATTTTTGTTAGCTTTTTTAAAGGGACTGTTTGTAAGAATCAGAAATGCTTGTCAACATCGACACCTGTGGTCGTTAAGTCAACGAAAGTCAGCTTCGGGCTCGCGCTTGCTCGCTCTAAATAAACATGAACGAGCATCGCTCGAAACAGTGAGGCGACACACGTCAGCTAAAGCCACAATATCACAGAATCACTGCTGATCGTAGTTTCAGCCTCCCGACCGCGGCCGGAAGGAACAGGGAAGACACCGGCACCCGGTTGGAGACGATAATGTTTCTCGCTGCGGAGCCCCGTCACTTCACAAGACACGGAAAACCTCTGCTGGTCTGGAGGAGCAGCAGCAGCGAGCTGAGTGAAGGCAAGCAGAGGAGCAGAGGAGCAGAGTACAGCAGAGACTCCGGCCCTGGAGACCAAAGCTACGGTCTCCCCCGCGTCCTCCGACCAAGGCCAACACTGTTTTGCAAGACGGGCTTCACTAGATAGAACTTTGCGGTTTTGGTGGATCCGTGTAGTTTGTGTTGGAGTCTGAGTCTGAACAGCGTAGCCACACTCCTGCTTATGCGAGCGCACATATGCAAGCATGGGACACCGACCCGTGTGATTTATACGTGTAAGAAGTTACAAACAGTCCCTTTAACACTAGACCATGGGAAAAAGTTGAATCAAATACACTTCTAGGGACTTTTACTTTGGAAAATATCTAGTTGATAAAGTAAAAATGTTTTTCAGTGATTTTCAGCATGTACTTTATGTAGTGAGTCACAGATGTTCTGAAGTAAAAAGAACGCGATACATAGGTGAATAGATTTTTTCCCCACTCCTACCTTTTATAGGGACAGTAAGATAGAAAGCTCAACTGTCTGCACTGTCTGTTGTTGCATTGGCACAGAAACACACTTGGCAGTGTATAGATGAAGCATTGAAATCATGAGTCATCCAATAAGCACTTGTTGATGTGATAAACAACATTAGGCTTCACACTGCTCTTTCTTTTTGTATATTTATATTCACAACTATAGTTCCTGGGCAGCAGTGAAGGTTAATGCTCCGAGTCTGCAATTATGAATACACACAAGCACACACACAGACACACAGACAGACAGACAGACAGAGACAGTGGGACGGGGGTCTCACTACAGATGTGCATTCCTCCAGCCAGTGGAGTGATCAGGCCTTTAAATAGAGCTCAACAGGAATGCAAACAGACCAAGCATAAAGACGAAGCCTCGGGGCGTCTAAGGAGTAGGAGAGGGAAGGTAGGTTAATGTAGAAGGAGGCAGAGAGACTGGGCTGTGAGCCCATTTGCTCCAAATTAACCCAATTTGTTGCTCATTCTCAAACGTCTCCCCGTTTTAAACAGATGTGGGTCAAAGTTCACATCTTAAAGGGAGATGCCACTCTTCTATTTTAAAGCCACTAAGAAATTCAAAGTTACGTTTTTCAGGAAGTTTTAAATGTGGGATCTGTGCTCTTGCATCACAATGTAACATTGTGAATCAGTGAAGTGAACCATACCCACAACAAATCCAGCATACGCTTGTGTTTATCAACCAGGCCGGTCCTGTGGTGCTTCAAAGAGACGATGTAGTGAAAACATGTTGTGTTGTACAGAGCGCATGTTGTTGAGGGCAGGGAAGAAGATTCTCATTCATGCGTCGGAAACTTGTATTTCCGTTCTGAGTCATCATTTGATTGGTTTGGTTGGTGGTTGTTGTTTTTTTAATAGATAGAAAATGACACATTTGATATGAATCTGTGGGGTTGTGATGTATGAGTGTGCTTGTGAATCAAAGCCAACCTAAGGTAGTGATTATCCTGTAGTGTGTGTGGGTGTTTCAAGAATCAAACCTGCATCCAATCAGGCTATAACACAATTTAGATTAAATGTAAAAGCTGTTTTTTTTCATTTATTTTAGCATAATACTTAAAATATTTAACATTTTTGTCAGGGAATTGTGGCTGTCAGTCACACTCTTGCTCCTTGGTGCTTTAAATATTGTCAACGGAGGGGATTTCTGGGTTAATTATAGAGGTGAAAGAAAATATTGATACACATGAGTATTGTGATATTATGTTTTGCGATACTGTATCGATTCTCCAAACACTGTATTGATTTTTAATTAACCTCTTAAAAATATGATGGCCCGGCGGCGGACCTGGCCGTCATTCTGTCTTTCGGAGGTTGTAGCGGTCTCAGTTTTAAAGCTAGAGTGAAGATACTGTTACCATATGAAATAGAAAACCTAATGAATCCATTGGTACCAACCATGTCATACTTGCATTTCGCAAAGGAGGATAGATAACGCTTCAAAGTTATGCAAAATTTTGGTAAGGAAAAACTGGCATGGCCATTTTCAAAGGGGTCCCTTGACGTCTGACCTCAAGATATGTGAATGAAAATGGGTTCTATGGGTACCCACGAGTCTCCCCTTTACAAACATGCCCCCTTTATGATAATCACATGCAGGTTTGGGCTAAAAAACCATGCAGCCTTTAGTATGCAGTACAAATGTGTTATTTTCGCCTATTCTTAAATGGTGTATTTCAATATTTCTGCATTCTGGGGTCCCTAAACAGTCTTGGAATTGCATAAATTGGGTATGACTGGAAATCTGAGACTCTTGTGGATCCAATGAGCGCAATTGTATTCATGAGTAATGATGTTAGTCCCCATAGTAGCCATTTCACATAGTGACTTTCTTTTACTCTGATTTTATACATATGGTGGTGTGTCTTTACACTTTTGACAGTTTTCCTAAAATTAAAGTATCGCAATATATATGGAATCGTTACCCCTGTATCGATTCCATATATATGGAATCGATATCGCCAGGTTCTTGCCAATACACAGCCCTAGTTAATTAATTCAATTTAGTTTGTTGTATAAATCTCAGAAGTTGCTCCAGTGCAGAGGAGTCACTATCAGTGGTTGGATGGCCAGAGTTTGGATGGTATGTGGTAACGTTTCCCCCATCACACGTGGCTGTTTGACTGAGATTGGCTCAATCACAAGCGACTTTATTGAGCAATTTCGGTTTTCCCTCTTTTATAGACAAGTGGCTTGTCACTGTTGATTGCTTGAGAGATGAAAGGCAAGAGCTCACACTCATAGACTCTAGTCTGTTGGCTGTCTGTTGACCAATTGGAGACAGTTTTCCTCCTGCACTCCCTGCGGCAGTAAAACAGACCCAGTCTTGTGATGTTTATGTCCCAGGTTTTCAGTGGACCCCAGTTTGATAGGGCTGGGACGATACACCTATCTCCCGAATGCCTGGTGTGAACAGACGTACTTAAAGCTGTCCACTTGTGATCGGATCAGTCAGGACGCATGTTTATGCCAGGTCTGAACAGGGCCTATGTGCTCTGTGGAGAGAGGAGCCGAACACCTGGTCACTCCCTGCAGTAGCTTAGCTGTCAATAACAAGTGTTTGCTGTTAATGGATTTCACTTCACATACTGGGTGGCCCGAGCAGGAAGATGGTTCTTAGATTTAAGCTCTAGTTTGTCAAATTCACATGACATTAACGAAAACTGGCTTTGAAACCCGCGTAGCAGAACATCAGCTCTTCCTCTCTCTTGACCACTTCACCACTGTGAAAGTAAATGTACACACAGAGCAGGAAAAACGAAAGACACCAGGCACCTTGCTGTTTGCCTCTGGGAAGTTAGCCTACCCATGGATTTCCAAGTCTTATGTCTCTATAAAAGGAAAACTGGAGGGTATTTTTGCTTTATAAACACTGTGACCAAAAAAAACCTGTTAAAGATTATTTAGAAATACACTCCGTGAACAGATGTGCTCTTTGGACTCTGGGGCTACAGGGATATCCAAAAACGAAAGGGAAATCCAAGGTGCATGGCTGACATCTACACGTTTTGACGCCTTTTGGAGCCTGTCAGGGTGTAAGAAAAATTAAATATTGCTTTGGAATATAACGTGTTACCGAAAATCCTAAACGTTCCAAAGTGTATACACTTGGGCTTCAAGGCAACATATGTGATACATTTAGTTTGGCTTTGTACAGTCATGTTAAGTGTAGTCAATGGGGAGGCTCATACATAAATTCTGAGAATAGCACTTACTGTAAGATGACTGTAGTGAGCCAACTTTCTAAGTAAAAACGTTATTCGCTATTTATCAAGAGTTAACCTGTAGTTCCAGGTAAGACATCTGAGTATTTTTTAAGAGTAGCTCTCATGTAATCACATGATTAATCACATTAATGATGAAAGAAGAATAACCAATCAGAGACAGGGATTTGACCTACATCTTCACTATTGTTCCTTTAAAATCCTTGCATTTGTCACATCTGTCGAAAGTCCAAAATTACCGATGGGCAGGAAGAATTAGCGATGTTTTGCAGTACTTTGTACTGAAAATTCACGAAGGATGGATGGATGAAGTCACAGAGACACGTTAAATAAACCCATGCGTTGTTGCCACAAATCAACAAGTTGGTCCTCCATTTCTGAGCTCCATCTTACTACTACTTCATGCTTCCCGTTTTGCATTAGCTCATGCATTAGCCGCGGCCGCCATGACTACGGTGGTGGTTGTCCTTCCTTCTTCAGTCAGCTTGGTTCTCAATTGGCTATCGTTCTTTCCCACGTGACTGCGTATGATATCCGATCGTAAATATTGAACGTGTTTAATATTTACTATCGGTACGGCCATGATGGGGCTTTGCTGACTATTGGCGGGAGGGCGGAATCGGGCCCAAAATCAGCTTGATTCTCATGTAGTGTGTGCCCGGCATTAGTCTATACTTCAGTTCTGTTTTTAGTACGGCTCCGTTCAGCCAAACTCACCTCTAAACACCTCATTCTAGTTAGAGAACGGTACTATTATTCCGCTTGGCTTTCGCTTCGCCTGATTCCCTGCAGACAGCTCTCACTGGCAGTCCGATCTCTGCTCCAGCTCGTGGCCAAAAACCACATATATACGCACACACATTCTGTACACACAAGTATGCACAGGCTCCACTTAGACCTTCGCACAGACTCGCGCATGCACATATACATGCATAGAAGCAGAAAAACTCAGACGATCCAGTACTTTAGTGCGCACACGCTCCCATAATCACATGCACACAGAGCTAAACGCAGTCCAAGCCTCCATACTCTGCTCTCCACACTCATATTTCACTAGTCACACACACAGAGGGCCCATGGCAATCAACTTTTAAATTAGAGAGAAAGCTGCTCCAAGAACTTGAATGCTGCTTGCCAGGTCTGAGGCCATACTGTTCTCGGTGTGTGTGAGACAGAGACAGAAAGAGCCAGCTCTTGATATTAAACCAACTCTGAGGGGCCTAGATTGGGGTATTTCTTCTCCTCTGTGCTGCTGTTCATGCACTTTATCCCCACTCATACTTAACCAGGAGCTCTAAGCTCAATTGTTCAGTGCAGTTGAGGAGTTCTTCTGCGAGAAAGACTTGTACGTTATTTAATCCCAACCTGGCTAGTTGAGTTCTTGGTCTACTATTATTCTCTACATTTGTTAAACAGATCCAAACCACAAGGTCGAGCTACTTAAGTAGGGCTCGACCTTGTGGGTTGGAGCCGTGGCTGCTTTTGTAATCAACGAACCAATAAGAACAGTGATGGTGTGGTGATAGTGAAAGTGTAATATTTGCTGGAAAAAAAGTTTTTTTTCCCATCAAAAAAAAAAAAAAAAGAAATCTGTCAGTGGTAGCTAAAAAACCTCCCTGTATGATGGGGGAATGATGGTTGAATATAATGGCAGCTCTGCAAAAGAAACCCTATACTCGCTCCTTGATGTATGGGAACTGATGCCAAACATCTGAAGTTTGCTGCATCTGTTTTAAATAGAAGAACTATTTTTGCCAGCAGACTCCACTTTTTGACTCTGGAAATATCTCAACATCATGTCATATGATCATTGTCATTTGGCCTGTTATTATATATAATATTATAATGGATAACCACTGCAAGACTGTTAAAGAACATTGGATATGCTAGAAATTTAAAATAAATTCAACATAAGAATGCTTAAAGGACCAATATATAATATATTTACTGTAATAAATCATAAAATTACCATGATATGTCATCAGAGATTAAGGAAACATGCTAAATTGAAATACTGGCTTCTCTGACAACAATGCTACATCCAGTATGTTCTCCTTTTTAAAATTTCCAATGTAGTCCGCAACGTCTGTTTTTGTTTTGGATCTGTGTGATCCCGTCCATTGCCTATTCCAACGCCCCGTTGCCACGTATGAAACAAATTGACACGCAAACACAGCCTTCTGCAGCCATGGAAGCAAGCAAACGGACTGGATCAACAGAGATAACGTTAACGTTAGATTCTACCTGACCTGAAAAGCCTTGGCACATCTCTCTGTGGTCCATGTGAAACTGGGTTATCAAGGCAGCGAGTATTTGAGACACACAGCCGGTGAAGGGATTCCAACTACTGCTGCTGGAGAGAAGCTAATGCCGTGATGCTAACACACGCTAACTGCTACCAGTCACACTGGAGGAGCGGATTGGCCACGGCTCCAATGTTTTGAATTTGGACTTCTGTTACCCATTTTGAATTCCCGCTGTCAGTGCCACATATTGCTCCTTTAAGTTTGAAATACACGAAATGACAATCAAAAGAATAATTTCGCCTCAATTTTGAAAACAAATGGTTACGGAGCATGATCGAGCTCTCAGAAAACAATAGATGTAGAATTATCACCAACTCCTTTCTCCTTTTATATAACAGCAATTATCCTACCCTTTGGCTGCAGAAATATTGTCTTTGGCACTACAGTTTAATGCCAAATGAAAGCAGGACATTTGTTACTGATTAGCCCAGGTGGTGACCGAATCATTGTAGGGGATGAAGTATATTTTGTTCCCTTGTTTTACATTTATGTATTTAACTTAAGGTGCCATCACAGCAGTGGGAAGGGAAGAAGTTGCAGGAGTATGAAGTTTCAAACTGCACTTGTGTAATGGATCTATTTTTAAACAGGATGAGCTCAAAGTTGTCTTTAGTTTAATGTGCACACTAATAGCAATATCTACTTGTTTAGTATACATAGTAGTAGTGCATCCCACTTTATCCAATATTGAGATTATCTCTCGCACACATCTCAGTTTATATACATGTGGAGGTATAGTAGTTGGCCTTTCATACCACTTGCAAGGTTGGCATAGGTTTATGTTTACAAGAGAGGAGACATTAGATAGATTCAGATTCAGACAACTTTATTGATCCCAAGAAGGGCAATTAAATTCACAGCTTAACCCACAAACAACATCCAGACAAACATCCAAAATGTTATGTCAATCACAGATCAGTAAAACTGACAAACAGAGGTCGGTGAAGGATAGCAGATAAGTTAATCAAATATAATAAATAGCAATAAAATAGATAAAGAGAAAACAAATAGATAATAAATAGACAT
This sequence comes from Sebastiscus tertius, assembly GCA_916701665.1. Lineage (NCBI taxonomy): Eukaryota > Metazoa > Chordata > Actinopteri > Perciformes > Sebastidae > Sebastiscus > Sebastiscus tertius. The sequence goes on along the minus strand of CAKAOH010036993.1, from coordinate 9,149 downwards.
TGTTACACGATTTATCATGTAAGGGAACTCAATAAAAATCTCCCCTGAAATGACTACTGTCTGAGTTTAATAACCTGATAGCGGAATGAATAAAAGAGTTGGAGTAACGGTCAGTTCTCCTCAGAGGTGCCTGATAACGGCGGCCTGAAGGCATCAATGAGAACTCGGGACAGAACACGAAGAGGTTGGCTGATCATATTTTTAGCCGTCTTTACCACCTGATTCTTCCAGAGGGAACACAAGTCTCTTTGTTTGACTCCAGTAATCTTGGAGTAAACCTTAACAATGCCATACAGGCTGTTTTTGTCCTTAATGGTTAATCCACCGAACCAACAAATAAAAGAAAAGGTTAGAAGACTTTCGATAAAAGAACAATAAAAGTTAGTTAAGATCTTCTCGCTGATATTAAAAGAGTTCAGCTTCCCTTAACAAATAGATTCTCTCTAGAGTGGAATGGTGGTGAAGGAGAGATGATTACGGATCAGACCAGTATGTTCTATAGATGAATGTGGCGACCGCTCTGTGTGTTCCACGGTCTAGCGGAGCCGCTATTACTGTGGTGGTTAGTCGTTGTCCCTCAGCATCTGCTAACCAAGTTAACTGGTGACTTTCATCCGAATGCGTCCATGGTTACGTAGCAACCTACGTAAATATTCAGCGTAGATGATGAACACAGATGAGTATCTATTTAAAATTGATTAAAGTCAAATTAAAGGCTTTTACGAGAACACCTACATGTTCTGTTTGTGTTTTCAACAGCTACGGTAACTACGAGCAACCATGACGCATTTGACTGAGAGCCAGTTCAAACGGTTAGCAGACACTTACTGTACATGTGCTGTTTGTGCCGCTGACCGATTAATGATGTACTTTGTGGCCATTAGGTTGCCCAGTGGGAGCGTCATATTTCACAGTAACACCGCAGTTAGTTGATTAAGCTAATTTATTCTGTGGGACCACCGCAGACAGTGCCTTCAGCTCACTAATGGAAGCTAACGCTTGCTAAGCAGTGTTAATTTAGCGGACGTCACGCGTTTCACCATGGTAGGCTAACGTTGGGCAGCTGCCAGGCTCTTCCCGAACTTATTAAAAGTAATGTTACATAGAAAGTAAAGGTAAAAGTAGAAAATTGTACACTTCTTAGGACCGCTTGCATTCAAACGCGTGCGTATTGTAGGGAAATGCTACCGCAGTAATTGCGACTTGGTTACTTCCAGTATTTCCTCCGGATTTGTGTATAAGGCAGTCACTTATTTGTGTACTTCTACAATGGCTAAAGGCAGAGGACTGGTTGATGCTGACAGCTCCACTGTGAGCTTATCAGTTGTTAAGGGTGAATGACTGTGAAGTTTGGCTATTCTGCAAAACAGCATGCATTCTCAGGAAAATTCCAGGAAAGATAACTGTTTAAGAATGTGCTTCCTTCCCATGCAAAATGTGCTTTGTGATTTTCTGGATCTCTACAGGCTTCCACTGAAGGAAACTAACATTTTTATCTATTGGTCACAGAGGAATTTAAACCCCTAATTCACTGACTTATTTTACCATTTCACCATCTAATTTAAGGAGAAGAGGTTGTGTGGGGTTTTGACTGTATGTTTGACTGTGACCAACATACCAATATCTCAAAAAATAATGACTATAGAGGCCTGTGTATGAAATTTGGTGTACACTTTTGACATATTGCTGCAATCCTGCCAGTGAAAGCAACATCGAGCCATATATTCTGTGACTACTCTGTCCATGGCAGTGTTGACTGTGAAAATACAGCTAACTGGGGAGATTATTAGAGCTTGGCAGAATATGAAGTCTGTGCTGGGAAAACAGTCTATTGATTTGCTTAGGTATAAAATCCTACCTCCAAATCAAGAGTGGTTACTTGCCAAACCAGCGTGGAGAATACTGTGGATTGATTTACAAGCTGCCGTGGCAAAGAAATGTGCCGGCATTTTAGGCGGCTTGGTGTTGACTCCCACCCAGCAGGTGTTCATATTTACCATCACTGCCAGCCTGAAAATGTTCTGTTTGTGAAGCAGACATGAAATTAAAGCAGTCCTTCAGCTGAGCACATAGATTCACCGTCTTGTTATTTGAAGAGGTTCATTAATGCAGACTCACTGTGCCGTCTCTGTGGCTTGTTTTCAGAAGCAGTGAAGAGATCTGTCTGTCTCCATTACGGGTTAGGGTGCCAGGGAGCTGGCAGTGTCCAGTGTCCATATTTACTGGTGAAACAAATAGTTTCATTGTTACATTTCTCTCAGATGTGTGGATTTTGCGAAGTACAGTACATATCACTGCTAACTGGTACCAAAATAAGTGCTTCTGCAATACTAAAGACGTAATATGTTGGAAACAACAAGCAGTAATCGCCAAAGTGTGGCTTGTAGGCAGCTGTTGCCAGTTTTGGACAGACTGAATCACGCCTGACCAGGCTCTAAAGACATTAGCAGCGCTGGCATTGAGCCAGAAAGGCTACAGCACGGTTAAACCTTAGACAGTGTGGATAATTCTGTCACTGAGGCTTTAAAGGGGACATATCATGCTCATCTCCAGGCTCATACTTGTATTTTGAGTTTCTACTAGAACATGTTTACATGCTTTAATATTCAAAAAACACATTATATTTCTCATACTGTCTGTCTGAATATACATTAGGGCTGGGACGATACACCTATCTCCTTATTCAATACTATTATGATACTTGGGTGCAGATTCAATGTATGTATTTTTAAGTATTGTGATTTTATTGTGAGTATTGCGAGTCGATATTATGATTTATTGCAATTTTAGTTAACTTTTTTAACACTAGACCATGGGAAAAAGTTGAATCATACACGTCTAGGGACTCACAAATTAGTGGTATTTTCTTTTTCCATATATTATTTTGTATATACAGTTCCCTTTGTGAACACCTTATTTTTAAAACCAGACGTAGTCACATGTGTATACTTCCACTAACTTCTCCAAGTCCGTCACTAGCTCTTACCGTTAGCTCCGTTCTCTTTGTACAACCATGGTCAGATCCCATCGGGGCTGTTTGAATGCATTTAACATAAATGTCAGTATATGGGTGCGTCAGCCCATTTGACCGCATGTTACCGCAATACGATAACGTTTCCTGTCCATGACAGAGTGAGCATGCAGCTTTAGCCATCATGCTCTGTTTTTCCTGGCAATGTGTGAAACCCAAAGTGTTTCCATAATTCACTGTATGTGTAGTGTTTACCACTGTGGATTTAAAATGCGAGGTTGCAGGTCGAATCCACGCAGACCTTCCGCTGTTTTCTGCTTTGTCTTTTTTGGCTGACTGCAGCCGGTTGAGGTTTGTTTTGGTTGACCGATACGGAACGGATATGACGTCACGTTACTCGGACTATAACAATAAAAGCGGTAACTTCCTTCTACCTCCACATAGACTCAAAAGAAGCAAATATATCGATTCTGGCATTAAAAGATCAATTTCAAAATCAGAAAAAAAAAAAAATCACGATACATAAGTCAATCGATTTTTTTCCCAACCCATAATATACCTGTATTCACCTTCTGTCTGAAACGCTCCAATTTAGCTCCTGTCTCTTTAAGCTCCCCTCCCGGAAACGCCCCGTCTATTCTGATTGGCTTGCGAGAAAAATATGACACACCTTTGCAAAGGTAGTTCTCAACTAATAAGAAAGGGAGACAAATCTGAATGTCTTGTTGAATCACATGTTTTCTGATCTAGACAGCCCACAAAATACTGACTGGGTTTGTTTTATTTCAAAGTTTGTGGGTTGGTAGGCTCTCCAAATACCCAAATGTAGGTGCACACGCACTGAAAAAGTGAGTTTCGCATGACGTGTTAGTATGTTGTTATGTTAGAGGATGAGCTATTGGCGTTAAGGTTGCAGGTTCCAATTCCCAAAACAGTGGGGAGACTCTGTGCCATCCACTGCTGCTGAAACTCAGATGAGATCCCCAATTGTGGCACAAGTGGTTGAAAAGGGACATTTCCTGCTGTGAATAATGTATGTGTATCTATGTGTATAGTCACCTGAAATTACACTCCTCACCTCGACTGTGTCTGTGTGTGTCTGTGTGTGAAAGCATTTTGCATGATTAAATGAATCTTACAAAAGCCTTTGCCACCACTGTGCACCGAAGGGGAAGAGTCTGTTTTGAATATGCAGGGCAGGCAGACAATCTTATTTATTTATTTGAATTATTATTTGCATGGGGTGTAAATTGCGGTGATGCACGTACCCTTTGAAGACAAAAGGTTGTCTCTACAATAGAGCTGAAACAATTAATTGATTAGCTGATCAACAGAAAAGCAATCAGCAACTATTATTATTATTATAGATTAATCGTTTCAGTCATTTTTCAAGGTTCCAGTTCCTTATATGGGACAATTTGATGCTTATGTTTGTCGCATATGATAATACATTTTTGGGGTTTGGACTGTTGGTCGGATAAAACAATACATTTGAGCTTGTTAACTGGAGGTTTTGGGAAATTGTAATCAGCATTATTCACTTTGATTAATTGAGAAAAATAATCGTCAGATTAATGGATAATGAAAATAATTGCTAACTTACGGCCCTTCTCGAGAAGACGTGATTTATGAATGTTTATTTTGAACACATTGTCAGTGTTTTTTTTTATAGTTGTCCCCTTCTACTCTGGCTTGTACATTACTCAAAGATAATTTTGCAGTGTATGAGGAATTTAAAGCCCTCCTCCACTCAAAAATGTGTTCTGATTATTGTTATTTGACTTGGATGTCTGAGCTTCACTGTGCAGAATGATATATGTGCACATTCATCTCCTGACAGGGGGAAAGTTTCTCTGTGCTCACTTTAAACCTCAGTTTAACGCCTGGATGTACCAGCAGGACATCACAACTAAAGCCAATCACAGTCTTCAGACACGCAACATGCACAAGCGCGATGTGGAAACTTGAAACCTCCATCGTGCACGTGGGTTCAGTAAAGTAGGAGACATCTTTTATTCAGAAGGGAAACTTTTGAAATTCTCATTTATATTCTGGATCTTTAAAATAAGGGAGGAAGAGGAGATGGAATTTGAAGTTTTTTTTTTAAGTGGTTAATTGATCTTTCTTGTGGGAAAAAAAACATACAAATTATTGTTCAGAGCAGAGTATTTTTAAATGTCTTAAAGCATGTCATTTTCATTCCATTTGTGCCGACTGAGTGCAGACACTAAAAGAAAGAATCTAAAGGAGAGGAGAGAGAGGAGTTTAGAGGGTTGGCACAAACTAAAAGCACTTCTATTAACTCTTTTATTTTGCTCTGGACAAGCGTCTCAATCAAATGCGACGGTGGGTGGTCTAGGTTTTAGAGGCCACGCTTTGTTTGAAAATGTCACCACTCATCACTTTAGGTGAAAAGCACCATTTGAATACCTTTAACGTTTGAGATGTATCAAAGACAGAGAAGTATGTGATGACCTCGTTGTGTTCATGTGTTTGTGCCGCAACAAGGAGACTATTTTTACTGGACTGAGATATATAATTGATAGACTTGTCTGTTTAAATTATGTGACATTTATGATGTAGCAAAATGTCTCTGGGGTACAAAAAGTGTGTGTGTGTGATGACATAGTTCAGTTGGAATGTCTATGAAAGATAAGTATGAACCTGCTTCTACCTTTTAACACACATCTTCTTCTTTTCCCTCTCTTTCTCTCTCCTTTCAGTTTATTTCACTCTCTCCCTGTTCCTTCCTGTTTCCACCTCTTTATTATTTTATTCTGTCTCACTCTATCTGTCTGCCGCCCTCGTTTTTCCCCTCCCTCCTGGCTTCTGCTGTGTTTGTTGTCTTCATGGAGTGTTAGCAGTCTAAAAGGAGGACAAATGGGTGTTTATCGAGCATGGTGATCATATCTGATTTGGCAGGCAGGTGACAGGAACAAAATGAGATTGAAGCCAAGAAGACTACACTGGCAATATTTCTGCAATATGAGTGCATGTTCACACGGCAGCTTAAAGTCTCCAAATTCTCATTTTTGACAGAAAGATAATCTGTGAGGAGCAGACCTACATGGAGGTCAATTGTTTTGTGAGAGAATCTGAATACATTTTTAATGAGTGAAAAATGGTTAAATATGAAGGTACAATCTGAATACAAACTATATGTTAATACCAGATGTAAACGGTGCCTCCATCTTCCTGTGCCAACTCATGCAATTTGCTTAGCCAGTCCATGTACTGTAGTGGTATAGACTCATTCAAAGATCCATTTTATATAATATCTTTTAAAAAAAATGAAGTTGTTTGGGTGCATTCTGCAAATCATTTATAAGAACAGTTTCTTTTGTACATTTCAAGTTCATTGTTAGATGTTCTTGGAAATTTTGGAGGCTGAAGTACTTTTGTCTTTTCTAATGAAATAACGCATAAAGAAATGTTACTGTTATAATGATTTACTTAATTAAACCTGCTGTAGGTGGAATATTTTTGACATCATTGGGCAAAAATTCCATAATAACCTTTCAGCATATTGTAATTCAAGTGCTCTGAGAGATAACTTAGACTTCTGCACCTCCTCGTGGCTCTGTTTTCAGGCTTTAAAATGTGTTGCCTGTGACGGGAGACTTTGGCCAATCACAGGTCATTTCAGAGAGAGAGAGTGTTCCTATTGGCTGTTCATTCAACGGAACTTTTCTCATTTTACAGCTAAACAGTACACTACAAGATGTTTCTGAAAACATTTGAGGAGAGAAATAGGCATTACAGTGACAGAATATTGATTCATATTTGATCAGCGCTGCCTAGTTTGACCGTTTGATCGGAGTTGGCGGGTGATTGACAGCTGCTCAGAGACGGCAAGGCTCCAGCTCGGCTCTGATTGGTTGTTTTCCTCTGGTCTGTAAAATCTGGACACTGGAGGACACAGAGGCACATGATTTTTCAGATTACCTGTCTCATGCAATACTCTCAGGATATAGTGATGTTTTATAAAAATAACTTTTTTTTATCATATTTGCTCCAATTCTACCCACTGCTGCTTTAATGACTGATAAATTGGTTAAAAGTTTGAGCCGATTACAATTGGTCTGAGTTCTGAGCTCGCACTAAATCAAATCTACCTTGAATAAAGGGTAGATCGGAGTTGGCTAAATATGGCATTGTCTGTGCCGACCGACTGCTGTTTGTTGGAATTTTTCTGCTAGGCTGCATGTTCTTTTGAAGACAGTTTTATAGCCAGCGTTAAGGTTGGTTGCAATGAGTCAAGCAGGCAGTGTTGACATCAGTGCATTTCAAAAACACTGCTTGGCGCTAAAGAAAATGATAGACATGAAATTCTATCCTTACAGTCTAGAAAAGATGATAGACATGACAAATGATGCTCAGCATTTGTTTTATTTTGCCAAACGCATGGTGTTAAACACATTAGATTGAAGTTATTAAATTGCTCGCAGCATGAAAATGTTAGTTTTTATAGACACAATTAATTCATCATCATTCAAGGTATAAAACAAGCAGACTGTTCTTAACAGACTATGCCTTGCAACTTTCAGAGGTTAAATAACGGAGCATTTTGGGGGTGAAAATAACTGCAGTTGTAGGTCAGATGTGTTAAAACTGAATTTAAAGTACCAAACGATTAATTTCACAGAGAAAATTATTAAATTATTATTATTAAATCAGATGCCACATTAGAAACTAGTTGAGGAGAAACATGCCTCTTTGTCCTGTGTTTGATAAGCATATATGATGACCATATGGACCCTGTTTAGTTAAACGATTTATGAATAGATGGTTTTCCGTGGGTCAACATTAGGCTAATGTGTTAGCTAACACTACAGAGGGACATAGCAACAGCATGGGTGAAAAAGCATGGCTTACGTAGAATGTCTCTAAGTGTGTTTCCATCCACGTGTTTTTATGCACATTTTCAATTTGTGCATATAAAAGTCAAAACGCCATGAATAAAAAAAGAAAAGTACGAATATCGTGAAACAGTTTTTACACTTTGCTGAGGTGGAAACGCTGGTGTATTGATTAAAAACAACACATGGCAAAGTGCAAAGTGGAAACAGACTTAGCAAGTTTTCTTGAAGCATGTGACTTAAATGCCACTGAAGCTTTCGCTCCACTGAAGAGATGATCGCGTTTTCCACATGGTTTCCCATCATTCAAGGTTTGACTGGCACTCTTTTTAATTATGTCATACTGTTGCGAGAAAAAGTGCTACTGTATCAACTGTTTATCTCAATGTGCTTAACTCCTGATATTCGCATAACAGTAATGGAAAAAACACCATTACATTTGGTGTTTTTTTTTCGTGCGATTTAATAGCACCTCAGAATATTTTTTCTAACTGACGGTCAGCTGTAGGGACCGGACACTATTCAATCTTTCGGAGGTTGTAGCGGGCAGTTTTAAAGATACTGGCATCATATTAAACTAGGAAACCTAAGGAATCCATTGGTACCAACCATGTCATACTAGCTTGTCGCAAATAACGCTTCAAAGTTACGCAAAAGTTTGTTGAGGAAAAACTGGCATGGTCATTTTCAAAGGGGTCCCTTGACCTAGGACCTCAAGGTATGTGAATAAAAATGGGTTCTATGGGTACCCACGAGTCTCACCTTTACAGACAGGCTCATTTTATGATAATCACATGCAGTTTTGGGCAAAAACCATGTCGATTTTGCATGCAGTAAAAATGAAAGTGTTATTTTTGCCTATTCTAAAAATTGTGTATTTCTGGTGTTCTTTATTCTATCACAGTTTTCCTAAAATTTTATATAAAAAAATCGCAATGTATCGCCTTGCTTAAGGTGTCGCAATATATCGAATCGTTACCCCTGTATCATGATACGTATTGTATCGCTAGATTCTTGCCAATACACAGCCCTACAGTTCATGTACTATAAAGCTGAAAAGCTACACATCCGCTCACTAAACTTGTAAAGCTATAAGCATACAGTGTGTATTTGATTAACACATTATATTTGATAGAAGTCGTCAAGTTATGGAGTAAAACTAAAGCTTAAACTAGTGTGATCATGTATAGCTCTTTCTGGTTTGACAGACTTTAACTCTGAAAAGCTCCCTCCCTCTGAGGCTGCCTTTGATCTCAGACAGGCTTTTTAATCCGTCTCCTGGATCACTAAAGAGACACGGGGGCGGGGGGGGGGGGGGG
>CAKAOH010036992.1:0-12272 GCA_916701665.1 Sebastiscus tertius | reverse complement strand
CCCCCGCTCTCTCACACACACACACACACACACACACACACACACACACACACACACACACACACACACACACACACACACACACACCCAGTACGAGCGTTGGTTGATATTTAATCATGCCCCAATCTGCCATGGAGAAAAAACGAGGAAGTAGATATAGGGAAGCCAAAAAAAGAGAGAGGAGGTGGACGAGAGGAGAGGTGTTGGAACATAAAAATAAAGGGTGAGGGGAGAGAGAGTGATGTATAGATCTGGAGGAGATGGAGGCAGGTTGAGAAAAAGAGATGGAGAAGGTGGGAAGGAAGGGTGAGGGCGATGGAAAAATAGAAAGTAGAGACACCGAGAGAGAATCCTCACACCCACATACTGTACGTGGGAGCAAATACCAAGCTTTGTGCTGGCATTTGTCAGCAGCCAATGCCAGCCAGTCAGTCAGGGAGACCGGACAGACAGACACTCCTGCTCCTCCGTCACACCTCCTCCTCTCCTCCCCGGCCACCCACACCCACCAGTGGTGCAGTCCCTCTCATTAGTATACAGGTGTGTTCATGATGGGCGGACCAAGATTAGAGGGTGGACGATGACAGTTACCAAAGCCTGCATGTTACATAATGTAGCAGAGAGGACGGGGAGGAGGGAATCATGTAATGAGAAAGAGAGAGGTTATTTTGGAGCTATCATAGTTATATTTTGCCAAGTGGGATGGGGGAGAGAGTGGTGGATTTTGAGATGATAAAAAATGAAATGTGGCGTTGATGTGTAACACACAGGGAGAGTTGATAATTAAATGGGAGAAGAGCGGAGGCCTGATGGTCTCGGGCAGAGTGACATGCTGAATATTAGCCCATAGCCGTAGAGTGATGGGGAGAGGAGCAGAGAACATGATAGGAGGCTATTTGATAAATGTCATTTTTCTCCCAGCGTTTAAAGTGACGCCAGCAGGAGTGTGCGGCCTGACCTTTTACACGCTGAGTGAGATGCGCCTGAGAAAAGACAAGCTGGCGTGAGAGGGATAAAAAATCTGTCGGAAACATCGCGGAAGCCGGCGGTGTAAAGGGGGTCGCGGAAAAATCTCCGGACTAATTGACATGCATGAATAGCCAAATGGATCTAATGGGATTCTGGAAACCACCGTCGATGAAGACATCCATTACAGTATGTCTGTTTAAATACTTGACACCTCCACCTCGGCGCTCCAGTCATCATAAACTTTAGCTCACTTATTGAAATCTAAGACAGCCCATTATACAATACAATGCCGAAGATTACAGTACACCACCTGTTGCTGCGCTGAGGCAGCCAGACTCGGTTCAGAGGAATGCTGCTGTGGAATGCTGGCCTCGTGTTAGCGGCGTATGATTATGTGGGTAAGATCACAAGCTTTCTTTTACTGTGGGAGCTGGCCTACTAAAGCTTTAGACCCCGGTGACGACGTTTGAAAAACAATCTACTCGCATGCACTTCACAGTCACTGCAGGCGGCGTCCCTTCCCGTCTTATTACCCCCCAGGCTGTGGAGCAGTATAGGTGTTAGCGTATCACACAGAAGCTCTATCTGCTCATCTGCCTGTTGTTGCCTCCCGAAGGTGGTAGGTGACAGAGAGACAATTACCAAACACAGCACAAAGCCCACCCCGCCGCGTCCCTGAGGATGTGTGACTCACTCAGGCCCCTGGCCTGTTTGTTTGATGCTTGTGACAAAAGAGCTGACCTCTGACCTTTCAGCTCCCGATGAGTCACCGGTAGCGCGCAGGAAGACGGGGCTTCCCCAAACCACGTGGTGGTCGCAGTGCAGCAACTGGTGTAACATTTAAAGGTTGTCACAAAACATTTTTCTGTGTTTGTCTGGGCTGTGTAAACCAAAGACCCCGGCATGTTGACAGAATGTAGGTAGGTCAGCTGTGTGTTTGGCATCTTCAGTGTTACAGTCCTGGTTAAGTTATTGCTATGAGTTTGAGAAGCTGGTGCATCAAGTCAATGATCACTGAAGCCACTGCTGAAACTAAAATATTCTATTTAAAAATGCCATCAAATTTGACCCGCCTAGATAAGTAAAGGCACCTGTTGTGATTGCGTTGGGTGCGTTGATTGTGAGATGAGATTTGGTTCATTTACTCAAGTAGTGTACTTAAGTACAATTTTGATGTATTTCTACTTGAGTCCATTTTATGCCACATCTACTCCACTACATTTCAGAGGGAATTATTGTACTTTTTACTCCACTATATTTATTTCACAGCTATAGTTACTACTTTCTTTTCAGATGAAGATTTTACACAAAAAACATTTACAAACTGATTTGTGTAACAGAACGTAGTTTTTTCTTCTAACGTGACATTTGTGACATGTTTTCTGTACCTATGTAACGTGGTTTTGGTATGTATTTCACTTAGTTTACGTACTTATTTTAAGCCCAGCCATGACGTTTTTCCTAAACCTAACTAAGTGGATTTGTTGCCTGAACCTAACTGCGGACGTTACTGTAGTTTCGTTACGTTGCGTACAAATGACACGCAAAAAGCCTAAAGTGTGTCCTTATGACATGCTGAATGTCATTGTAATGTGCTATTTATACGTCTTCCCATGAGACCGGTTTGCAAGACCACTCAGATTTATCTGGTGACCCTTTTGAGGGGCCCGACCCCTGGATTGGGAACCACTTAACTAAACTACTTACAGTAGCTGCATACAGTCTATAAAGTAGTTAAATCTAACACCACCTTAACCGGCATTTTTCTGCAGAAAGTGTACTTTTACTTTTAATGATTTAAGAACGGTTAATACTAATGTACTTTCACCTAGATAAGATTTTGAATGATAGTATTTTTACATTGTGGTTTTGGCACTTTTACTTAAGTCATTAGCTGTCAGTCACTTTGTGGAGGAGAAAATTAGGCACAGACCAAACCAGTTTAACCATTTTAAGTTTACTTCAAAGTTGCCTGGAAGTTGCACCTTAAGACACTGCGACAAATGCTCCTTATTGGCTGATTGACTGGGCCGACTAAAACCAACTGCTGACGTCCTCATGTGGACAGAGAGACAGACAGGAAGAGACGGGGAGCGAGGGAGGCAAAAAGATGTGGCCTCAGCGTCCAGACTGAGCAGCAACTGGTTTGTTGTCTTTAGCGAACACGTTTGGGTGTGACTCATGTGCAGCGTACGTCCTCGGAGCAGACAGAAAACATTCAAACTCACAGACCTGTTTTTATTCTACTGCAGTCTTCAGATTTTTGTCGGGAGTTTAAACTTTGCTTTAGTCCACAGTCACGTGGAGCTCTGCCAGTCCACATCTGTTTATGTGGAAGAGCAGTTTTATGCAGCGTGGGTTTATTATTGCATCAGACAGTCACGCCATCACCCTTGCTCACTCCTTGGCCCTCGGCACTCTTTTAGAGAGTGGCAAGAAAGGGGAGATAGTTTGGTTTTTATCTTTTCCTCTCTGAACCAAGAGTTATAAACACAAAGGCCAAGCTACTGAAAATTTGGTAAACTTACCCTGAAATCACCCTGTCTCTCAAAGGATGACCTGTCTAAACCTGGTGTTATACAAACAGGCAAGGCATACACACCCACACATCCACATACATACACACACACACACACACACACACACACACACACACACACACACACACACACAAACCTTTAAGTTGTTCTCCAGAGTTTATTTGAGTTTTGAGTCAGATCAAAACTTGCCAAGACAAATAGTCTCCTTGGGTCCAATGGCCAAACCTTTTCCCAATAACTTGCCGCGAAGTGAAAATGACAGGCGGAGAGAGAGGCACATCTGCTCAGGTGAGAGTTATTTGTTTTGTAGTGTCGGAGCTGAAGTAAAGTGAAGGAGTAGAGATGGTGAGAGGCAGAGAGATAAATGGCTAAGGAGAGGTACAGAGGCAGAGGAAGTGATGGAAAGACAGAGCCAGAAAGTGACAGAGAGTGAAAGAGAAAGTGACTGTCGCTGGGTTGTTGACAGGTGGGCCTCGGGGCAGGTACGACAGGTTGATTCAGGTAAGCCCCTCTCCTTCCTCTTCCCCTCCTCCCCCTCCTCTCCTCCACCCTCCGCCCTCCAACACTCCCCCTCCACCCCAGCTGGAGACTGCCGACGTGGGATAGCCTACAGGGCTGAGGAGACAGGTCTCCATCAGAAAGCCCCGCAACCCTTTACAATCATAATCATTTAACTGCGAGTGCCGTACGTCAACAGGAATGACGGCTGACGAGGCAGACAGACAAGATGACAAACAACAGTAGCTGCAACACCCCTTCTATAGTATGCTTCCAAGGAAAATGGGAAAAAAGGAGAGGAATGAATAAATGAATAACTGTCAGAAGCGTTTGGCTTCTGGGACAATGGTTTTTTTTAAAGAGTTGAGGCTTCAGGGGCCAAATGTCACTTTGGGTCACTTGGACTGAAGATTCACCAGCAGATTTTGTAAACTCTGCAGCACAGACGATAAAGCATCTCACAGTAAGTGATAAGTAATTATCAGTAACTAATTTGCTCTTTAAATTTACATTATTTATTGCAAATCACCAGGGTCAGAGTTGCCTCTCCTTCTCTCTCTCACGCAAGGACTCGGAAGCGACCGAGTGTGCAGGTTAATGGTGCAACTGGATTAAGGAGACTATAGTTTCATACATAATGCAGGCATTTACCTAAATGGGAGAAACGTGACTGAGGTGCAGTGTTTACATTAAAGGAGGGTGAGAGTTCGGCCGAGCCGGGGGAATATTTTTCTGCCTACGCTGGCGGCAGACGGCGTAATGAATTTCTATAAAGCGCACTGCAAATAAAAATAAAGACACACAAAGGAGATTGCATGTTGATGGTTGTCGGGCGATGCTGACAAGGAGGAATGGGCAAGGACGGCGTTGAGACTTGCAGTGGTGTACAGTTTGTGAAAGACATCCAGTAGCCTCCTCAAGTTTTTAAAAAAAAAAAATCACCCTTTTCAGCTGCCAAAGTCGAGACAATTAAATCTCAGGATTTTAACACATGTACAAGGAGGAGTAATCAAACAGGAAGTAAAAAGCTTTTATATTATCTTTATCAACAAGAATACGCACACAGGCTGCGACAAAGACACACACCGACGTGTTCCAGTGTTTGTGTTTGTCTTGCTAAACAAACACGGCATGCACGTGGTGAATTGAACACAAACACCCGCTCACACACACACACATGATCGTGTCCGAGGGCCGAGTACATGTATCCACAAGTGTGCTGACGGCACACACCCGGCGTATAGCCTGACATCCTCTTGGCCGCAATACACCACACAATTAAAATAAATCTCCTACGAAGGCCACATGGTGCTGCTTTTTTCTAACAGCCAAACAGGGGAACAACTCCATAGCAACACCAGAGAAATGTTTACGCGTGAGAATATTTGGATATGCGCTGTTGGAAACATAAACAGGCTTAGTGTCATAATTTAGTTATAGGAACAGGATTTCTCTCTGTATTGACTTAAAGAGTCAAAGAAAGAAAATAACGTTGAGTTGGAAAGTCGTGAACTTCCATTTTTCTCGCAGTGGGAATGTGACAGTGTGTGTTCTCATTACGAGCACACAGACAGCCCTCCGTGGGTCTCACTCTCCGAGTCTCTCTCTCTCTCCCCATCTATCTCTGCATTCCCAGACAGCTTTAGCAGTTCAAACCCTCGCACTGCGGCATTGTCACACACCACACTGGTTGCCATGGAGAAATAGTCCTCCTGGTCTCCAAGGTACCCGAGTCTATTGTCTTTGGCTTCTTTATTTAGATGAAAACATGATTTGTTGGAAGAGATCTACTTGTTTTTTCGCCGCTTCTCTTTGCTGCCTCCTCTTTCTTCTCCTTCTTCCTCCTCACGAGCATCAATGCGACGTCGCATGATGTGCATTGTTTCATTCTTCTCCTTTCCAGGAGTTTGACTTATATGCGCATGTGTGCGTCAAGCTCGCCTGATGTTTTGTAGCAATTAATTTCAGTGTGTCTGCATGTCAGCGCCCCAGGAGGGGGGCTGTATAAAAGTTTTCCCCATTGCCACAGCTCTCGCCAGGGCTTATAATTGCCTTCTATTACCAGGGCTGGGTGTCACAGCCTGTCTGTCACCAGGAGACTCTCAACTAGCGACACATGATGAGGAAAAGGAGTTGCAGCTTTCTTACTGCTGTTCTTTTTGGCAGAATAGATAATACAGGATATACATATATCAGACTATACTGTACATATATATATATTTATAGTAAATAAGAGTATTGTCCTCCAGCTTGTTGTGTTATGCAAAAAGTTCAACTTCAGTGCACCTGTATTGTTGGAGAAGTTGCTTTATAAGAGCTGTGCACTCACAGAAAATAAGCTTAAGGTGAGCTACACACCAAACAACAAAGAAAAAACATTTCAGTGGCTCTAATGTGGCTTTAAAAGGCAGCTGCGGGGGCTTACAAACAGTTACAATCAGCGAGCTCTGACCTTTGACCCTGTTTATTTGCATGTTTCCAGCTCTGCTCACAGCTGTCAGCAAGCTGCTGCTTCTGTAGTCGACTGCAAACCAAACAGGAAGTGACATCACATCCGTTGCTCCGTGATATCACCGGGCTGAGTCGGAGAAAACGATAGAGTGAAAGGGAGAAAAGAGACAGAGTGAGAAGAAGGAGAGGAGCGCGGCTGACGCGTGGAAAGAGGAAGCCGTCTGTGTTTCGTTTTCATTCAGTGGCTGTGGCTCAGACGTCCCAGACTCTGTGGTCTTGTTTAAGGCCAGCCAGACAAATAAACTGATCCAATTTAAGTCACTTATCTACTTAATCAGAGGGGCTACAAACACACTGTCTTCATCTCCGGCTTTACCCTCGGATGGCCGTCTTGAATCACCACATATAAAGTTTTTTTTTGGAAACTTTACACTCGTACATAAATATTTTTGGGCGAGACTTTGTCGATGTCAGCAGTTGCTAGACATTTGCTCGGTTAATTCTTATGTCTGCACATTGTGTAACTTCTAAATAGCTTTAATTCAGTTGTATTTCATTCCTGTTCATTTCAATAACTGGAATGAACATAAAGGCAAATAAAAGAGAGAATATGTGTGTTGGTTACAGTGCTTTAATCTACTGTAACCATAAAACTCAATCTTCTTTCAAAGATCCGGTGTGTGTGTGTGTATAAACTGCCAGTTCACACTGCTACACTTACGTTTCTGTTTTTTTTGCATGCAAGGTGATGCAAAAGTGGAAGGAGAGGTTTCGGAAACTGTGACGCTGTGCTTTGTCAGTGCCGGGTGCAAGGCAGGGTGAGTTACTGTTGTGTGCTTTTGTGGCAGAAGCGTGCGGCAGCTTGTTCCTCTTGCTTGGAGGCCAAACGCTGAATGGAGTGGGTGCAGGTAAACATGCTAAAACAGGCCCTCTCGGTAATTGTGCTGCGTTGTTGACATCTTTCATGTTTGTACGCCTACTTTTTCTCAACACCTGACGTCAAAACGTCTCTGACTTTTCAGTGTTTGGGATCTGGCAGTTAGAGAGGGTTCATGCTTCAGCAATTTAGAGTGAAAAATCAGCAAAAAAAACAACAACCCTGATCTGATTATAAATGTTAAATACTCCAAGTTGAACTGAATCATCCACACAAGACATAGGTAACTTCCTTCTCAGTACCTGAATCATGTTAGTTACTGTAAATCTCTTTGAAGGGATTTCTGAAAGAGTCTGCCCACCTTCTCATGCATCCCCCCATGAGAAACACACTTTGAGCTGACGTGTTTCATCACCCAACATTTGTTGCTATGATGATAATGATGACGATGGTGTTGATGATGGTATTCTGACTGGGCTTGGTCTGAGCCACAAATAGGCACAAATTGTTTTGAAACCAGGCTTCGTTTCTCATTTTCACAATGAGGAACTAGAGAAAATGAGTCAGAGCAGATGTGTCGGGAAGCTCACACTGACTCCAGATCAGTTTCACGTAATGGCTTAATAGGGAGACCGAGCCTACTACAGGGGTTAATGGAAAGATGGTCCGGCAGCAGTGTTGAGAGGAAGGGCGGCGTTGAAAACACTGAAAATGTCAAAAGGAGACGACCCGCTGTGAACAGGACAAATAAACCAGCAGTTGTGCTGTATGGGCTGTTGGGAATAGCCGAGCATGTCCACACACACACATGCATGAACCCATATCGCTCCTCGGTGAAAGAGCCAGCAGGGAGAAGGGGAAGCAGGGGGAGGAGGAGGAGGGGAGGACTGTGGGAGAGAGGCAGGAGGGAAGGGAGAGGAGGTCTGGAGCGAGTCCAGGGGAACTCCAGACTGCTGTTACCCAACATGCTCTCTCTCAACAGGGGCTGGGAGACTGGCTGCTGCTGCTGCTGCTGGAGACCCGGAGAACAGGGAGGTGGAGGCACACACACACACATCTCTAGTACACCCCCCTGACACACACTGCCGTGGCCGTGTCGCCATAGTAACACACTGACCCTGGCCTTAGAGTTGAACTCGCGAGTCTGATCTCCTGCCGAGCTCTGAGTAGTGGGGTGGACTAAATCTGCCTATTTATAGCAGGCCCGTCGGCTCATTTTCTACCAGTGACAAAAAGACCTAATCTGCTTTCTCCAAAGCCCCACCACATCTACCTTACATCTATAGACTCACTCCAGCAGAAGGACAGTTAAGGATGGAGACACAGAGCCGGGAATAAATGAGAGGGAATGAGTAGGAGGGAGGAAGTAACAGAGAAAAAAAGAGACACAATGAAATAGAAACTAAGAGACTGATGCTATTCTGCCTCTGATTACATGTTCATGTTTTATTTAACCCCTTAAATCACAATGACAACGCTGGCCTGTCACTAAAGTTAGAGACAATAATTCCTCTATGGGATGCTAAAGTAAAGTGTGTATGTCATGTATGTATGTTCCTGGTTTATTGAAGCGTCACTTCTAATGTATGTTGTGTAGCCAAACATTATTCAAACCCATTCCAGTGGAGATTGCAAAGATACCAGGTTGAATAAAGTAGGGCTGTCAAAGTTAACGTGGTAATGACGCGTTAACACAAATTTGATTTAACGCCACCAGTTTCTTTAACCCATTAATGCAATCGATCTTACTTCCTTCAGTTTTAAAGCAAGAGTGATACTGGAAAACTTAAGATATCCATTGGTAACCATGTCATACTAGCTAAACAACACTCCAAACCTGCGTTAAATTTTGGCAAGGAAAACCTGTCATGGCCGTTTTCAAAGGGGTCCCTTGACCTCTGACCTCCAGATATGTGAATGAAAATGGGTTCTATGGGTACCCACGAGTCTCCCCTTTACAGACATGCCCACTTTATGATAATCATATGCAGTTTGGGGCAAGTCCTAGTCAAGTCAGCACACTGACACACTGACAGCTGTTGTTGCCTGTTGGGCTGCAGTTTGCCATGTTATCATTTGAGCATATTTTTTATGCTAAATGCAGTACCTGTGAGGGTTTCTGGACAATAGTTGTCATTGTTTTGTGTAGTTAATTGATTTCCAATAATAGATATATACATACATTTGCATAAAGCATTTCATATTTGCTCACTCCTGTGTTGTTATTGAGTATTAAATACTTGACAAATCTCCCTTTAAGGTACATTATGAACAGATAAAAAAATGTGTGACTAATTAATTAATCGTGATTAACTATGGACAATCCTGCGATTAATCACAATTAAATATTTTAATCGATTGACAGCCCTAATATATACATATTTATTTCAAACCCACAGAACTTTATTCAAATTCCAGTGGAGATTGCAAAGATAGCAGAAATGTTAGGCTGAATTTGGGGAAAATATGTATGAAATTATGTGCAATATACAGTATGTAGAAAATTTTCCATTTGATATAATGGTGCAGCCAGAAAAAAAAAATGGATTTGAATTTTCCATTTGAATTAATTGTAAACATCATATCGCTTCAATGGAAAGCTTAAACATGCTGATACAGAATATAAAATGTATATGTGTGATAATGTCAGACAGTGTGGAATATGATGACTTTTTTTCAATCTTAAAGTAACTTCAAGAGTTTAAAGTTTAAGGGGTTAAAACAGATTCTCAGATTTGTGCCTATCAGCAAATGTGTGTGTGTGTGGCTGAACTTACACCCACATGGCCTCAGACCAGACTTTGGCCGACGTGACTCGGCAGTGCCCGGGGTAATTGTCCCGCTATTGGCTTCTGCTCCCAGCCAGGCTGAGTTAGCAGAGCCAGTCACAGCGAGCAGTGCGTAACTTTAGCCAGAGTTAAACCCACTCTGGCCCCTGGCTGCGGTCCAAGTCCACTGGCCTCTTTCTCAACCCCCCTCATCATCTCCACTGCGCTGATACTGAGCATACGCTGGCAGCTCACAGAGGTGGGTTCAGTCTAGGCCTCACAATACCCTCCACAAAAAGACGGAGCGCAGAGAGGAGCTGCTCCAGATAAAGGGGCTGATATTGATACTGCCGGTCCTTTACAGACAGATTCCCGGACATGATCTGAAGGCGTTCAACAATGTCACACGGCTTCAGTCATGTCTCCTCTCGATGTGATTGCTATGTGGTCTTTTTTAAAAAAATGTCTCGCTTGTTGGATATAATTTATTTTTCCGCTCCTTCTCTTTCATTTTTGCATTTTCCATTCATAACCTACTAATAGCGAGCATCTTTTCCACCCTTCCTGTTTTCTGCGGTGTGAACCTTATGAGCCCCACGTAGTTAAAATAACCAATCATATGCTATTCTTACACCGACATGTGATCTAACAGGTTTTGAGGTGGCAGACTTTTCAGTTCCTCAATTTTGACTACTGGTGAAGAGGACTGTCCTGAACTCTTTAATGATTATAAGAAGTATTTTCTGTGATACAAACAGACATCAGCAATTTTAGCTGAAGTAAATAAAGGACTAATCCAATAAACTGATCGATGACGACCACATCTGCGTCAAAACTATAGCACTGGCACTCGGCCAGGTGTCAGATTGGCACACGTCGGTGCCGATCAGTCTATTTTCTGACCCGACTTCATTCATGTGATCATCATGTTAGCTGTTAAGCTTCAGCAGCTAACTGTCCTGACTTTACTAGCTCCTCTTTAACCCCAAGGCTCGCTAATTGGCTTGGTCTGTTTCCTTTGTGGCCGACTGCGTCACACAGTAAACTTAACCTCAGCCCAGACATAAGTATATTAACATGGTTAAGTATAAATAGCTCCGAGTAGTTAAATTCAACCCCTATGTATGTGGAAGTGAGTATTTTGGGCACCTGTGATCTTGTTATTGGTGTTAAATTTAGCTCTGTGGTCCTCAGTGAGGAGTGGAAACAGTGACAGGGACCTGTTTTGCCACAACACACTTCCTGTGCGCTGTGAGTAGTGAGAAAACCGCAACCCAGTGACGCAACGTTCGGAAAAAAGAGAGAGAGCAACAGAGAGGCGTGGAAAATCAGCAATGAGGAAGTTGTGGCTTCATTTGAAAAAGGAAAAATTGTTGACTGAACTGTAATTGGATACTGTAAGTGAACTGTAAGGTTTCCTGTGTGCGGACTTTCCCCTTTAAGATAACACGCTAGGCGGTGGTGATAAGGTGAGCAACAGACTGAATGCTGCTGCTATTATTACTGCCGCTGTTTTGACTA
This sequence comes from Sebastiscus tertius, assembly GCA_916701665.1. NCBI lineage: Eukaryota > Metazoa > Chordata > Actinopteri > Perciformes > Sebastidae > Sebastiscus > Sebastiscus tertius. The sequence continues at coordinate 648 of CAKAOH010036992.1, read as the reverse complement.
ACTGTGGATGTATTTCTGTGCTTTGTTGCACAAAATGTTTGACACCCAAATCGATTCCAGCAAGCCTACACACACACACATATAGATCTTTTTTTTTTTCCTCTTTTATATTCTCAAGCTCTCGTGCTTTTGTAGCTGCTCTCACTTCCTGTGGGCTATTGTTTGCTGTGACCTCCGCTAAGCACACGCTGCACAGCAGAACACAGAAAAAAAAATGACTTTATCCTTTGTACTTCAGTCACAAATGTGCCGCAGCATTTCCTGATAAAGCACAGCGGAGCATCGAATTAAGAGACAGATTTCTGAAAGTAATCTGTTATATAAACTGCTTATTTATGTGAATGAATTTATAAGACACCACTGAGTAAATCTTGCCTAGTGTTATGTGATTATGATATTTATAACCACAATCAGGAGCTGCTAGTCAGAGGAAGTGAGAAACGAGTGCATGTTGAAGATATATTTGGTTCATTTGTGTCAGTTACCCCAAAAAGCATAAATGAAGATGCACTCATTTTTGTCTATTTGTGTGGGAGTTGGAACACAGCGCCAAAGAGTATATGTGTGTGTCAGTATGTGTGTGTGTGTGTGTGTGTGTGTGTGTGTGCGTGTTGGAAAGAGACAAATTTATAGTGTGAATTCTCTCTC
>CAKAOH010036989.1:0-18050 GCA_916701665.1 Sebastiscus tertius | reverse complement strand
TATTTATACGTAAATCTTGGTAATATATCCCACTTCCAAGTGTATTTTTGTATGCATTTTATTGCGCCTACATACGACATACATTTCCACAGTTTGTACATAAATGTATATTTGGTTAATAAACACTTTTGATGTAGCTATTTATACAGATCAAACTGTACACAAATATAATATTGCATATATGCAACAATAAAACCAACTTAAAATGTGATATATGTTGGCCTACAGATTAAATTGGATAATTATCAGTATTAAAGGTCCCATATTATGAAAAAGTGAAATTTTCACATTTTTTTATTTTAAAGCAGGCCTATGTCCCATATAAATACTGTGAAAGTATCGAAACAATCAATCCACAGGGAAATACACACAGCCCATATTTAGAAACTCTGCATTTGAAACAAGCTGTCAGGATTTCTGCCCATTTGTGATGTCACGAATCTACAATATTTAGACCCTTTACACAATTTTAAACGTAAACAGTCTAAATGTGTCCCAGTTTATTTCCTGGTTGCAGTGTATATGTGAATGTCATCAGCTGACAGGAAGTACACATGTACCCAAGCTGTTGCTTAGCAACGCAATTCTGTTGCAATTCCGTCAAAATGCGCTAAAACGGAGCGTTTCAGACAGAGAGTAAATACAGGCATATTCAGGCAGACAGTATGAGGAAAATTAAGTTTTTTTTTTAACATTACAGCATGTAAACATGTTCTAGTAGAAACATAAAATACAAGTATGAACCTGAAAATGAGCACGATATGGGACCTTTAAGTAAGCTATGTGTTTAAATAGAGAAGCAGTTACGCAGGCGTTTAAGGGTGCGTACCTCAAAGTATATGGCAATAAGAAGTAAGTGGAACTCATGTGTACGAAAAACAGAAGTACTTGAATACGGGCCCATTTCAGGCTCTGGTCACAGCCTTGCATCATGGTAGTAAAATTAAGATTTTGCTCTCTAGCAGTCCGCTTTGTTCTTGTCCCATCAGAGTACTACCTGCCTAAAGATGAGATGGACTTCTACCAGTTCTGCTACATCGACAGTACCGGTCAAGTGCGCGGCGCTAGCACTCCTTTCTGTTTCAAAAACCCAGCGGAGCAAAGCCTGGAGATCAGCCCGGAGGATGACCTCCTGGTTATTACAACACAGGTATCGAATGACAGAAGTGGAGCAAAAGCCAGCGACTGAAGCCAGCCCGATTATTTACACATGTTATCGCCCGGTGGAGCTGCCTGATAACACGTGTAAATCATCGGGCAATGAGTGACTGTTGTGGATATATTTAAACATCAACTTTTTGAACTTGATTCTTGACTGATTAGATCTCTGTGTAAAAGTCACATCTGTTTATATGTAATGAAAACAGATCAGTCAGTCTGAAGGGCAAAAGTAAATAAAGCTCTATATTGATTGTGTTGAACTCAGGAGCAGGTGGAACAGAGCGTACGTGAGAAGGCCGCACTGCAGAAAGAGTTGGATCAGATAAGGCAGGAAAATGAAACCTTAAAAAATGATCTACAGAAGGAGCAGCAAGAAGCCGCCAGCCTGAAGGTCGATAATGAACACATTTGCTCATTGTGAAATACAGAGATAGAAATAGTCAAACAGGAATTGAACTTTGATGTTTGACACACGGTGTGATTTATTTCTACAGGGGCAGAATGCGGAGAAAGAGAAAGAAATGAGTCAACTGGTGAAAGAGATGGATCAAATGAAGGAACAGAATGAAAACCTGAAAAGCATCTTACAGCAGCAAGTGAAAGAAACGGAAAACTTAAAGGTTCGTTTTTTTTTTTTCAGTCTAAAATCAGCGCTGCAGTTTCAGTTTGAAAACTAACTTTGGTGTTAAAACCAGGAGGAGATGCTGACCCAGAAGGCAAAGCAGGAGGAGATACAGCAACGTGATGCTGCTGAGCTGAAGACACAAAGCCTGAGTTTAGACGGAGCATCGACACAAAATGAGGTGAGAACATTTGATCTTTTCAGCAGTTAAAGGATCTGATAAAATCCTCTATTATACATGTAAGGGATAATGCACAGCGAGCCGGTTATTGTTGTGAAATAAACCCCGACAGGGCGATGCCGCACCCCGATGCGAAGCGGAGGTCTTGCATCACCCTGAAGGGGTTTATTTCACAACAATGACTGGCTCGCTGTGCGTTATCCCGCTTATTACACAGCTACTTACTTAAGAAATCAATAATTCAACACAAAAACAGTCCTCCAGAGTCCGATATCACAACTGCACTAGGGCTGCACAATAAATCAAATTTTAATCGCGATCACAATTTTGGCTTCCCACGATTAAATGAACATGATCACCTGCGATATTGATGTTTAAAATGCGCGTTCTGCTCATAGAAAACTGCAGCATATAAGCGCTTCCTATTAAACTGTTAACAGCTAACCACCAGCCGGTGATTGTGATGTTTGGCTTCACTTTTGGGCATGGATATTATCTATACAACCAATGTGTTTATGTTTTAAATTAAGAGCATAAAATTGTTTATCTAGCTCTTATTGATGCTAATTTTGCTCTCAAAGTGCACCACATTGATGCATTTAACTTAAAAATGTAGCTAATAAAGGGTAAGGGTGAATATTCCTGTATTTTTTTAATATATACTGGAAAAACAAAGTTCGGAAACTTGTGTTTGGTCGTTTATATTATTGATATTATTACCATTGGCGGAGCATTTTGGCAAATTTTTCTTGGGCGCTACCCACATAATCAGCTGTGCTGCTCATACCACAAATGCACGATCCTTACGAGTTGGACATCATTGCGAAGGTAAATAAACAGGCTTTCCAACGATGTAAAATACAATGACAATTAGCATTGTAACAACAGAGAAGTAATCGACCAAACACAAGTTTCTGAACTTTGTTTTTCCAGTTTATATAGCATAAAAAATATTGCAATGTCAGTTTTTTCCATTTTTTTTACAATTAATTTGTATACTAGCAGGAATGTAGCACAACATGAAGGTGAAAACAGTGCTCTGTTTATGTTAATGTGAAAGCAAATAGTTGTCGTTGTCAATATTGATCAAAATAATCGTGATTATCATTTTGGCCATAATCATGCAGCACTAAACTGCGCCCATAGCAACGGTCTGCTATAAAGAAATAACAGACCGTAGAGCGCTGCGATTGACCAATCAGAATCGAGTATTCAACACAGCCATGTAATAATCATTGTTAAATCTTTCAGACACACGCTCAGGAGAAATACGACCGAGCTGTGATGAAGATCAACCAGCTGAAGGAGGAGCGCGAGGAGCTGAAGGTGAAGGTCGATGTTCAAAGTGTGGAGATCGCCATGTGAGTCAAGTTTCCATCTATTTTCATCATTAAACTTGAACTTGTGTAATGTTTTCTGGCCACTAACAGCTTGTTTTTGTGTGTGTTTTAGGCTAAATTCCAAACTCAGAGAGCAAGAGAGGGAACTGTTCAAAATGAAAGACAGCATCCAGCTCCTTCAGGTACTTTACAGTGCGGCGCTTTAAAGGATAAAGCTGCTGTTATTTTAGCATTTCTGACTTCTCTACTCCGCCTGTGACACTCATAGCATCACAAATATATAGTTTCACTCTTAAAAAGGCTGAATAATTTACTGAAACAGCTGTAGTGTTTTATCAAGCAAACAGGAGGAAATAGTGCATTTAATGGGGACTATTTTCAGCTGCAGATTAATTCACATTTGGTGTTTTTGGATAACAATGGAGCTCTACGGAACAGAGGAAGAAGAGATATCAGGCTACACAGACAATACTTGCTAGTACTACTAAGGCTGTCAATCGATTCAAATAGTTAATCACGATCAATCGCAAATTAAGTGCACATTTTTATCTGTTCAAAATGAACCTTAAAGGGAGATTTGTCAAGTATTTAATCCTCTTATCAACATGGGAGTGGGCAAATATGCTGCTTCATGCAAATGTATGTATATATCTATTATTGTAAATCAATTAACAACACAAAATAATGACAGATATTGTCCAGAAACCCTCACAGGTACTGCATTTAGCATAAAACAATATGCTCCAATCATAACATGGCAAACTGCAGCCCAACAGGCAACAACAGCTGTCAGTGTGTCAGTGTGCTGACTTGACTATGACTTGCCCCAAACTGCATGTGATTATCATAAAGTGGGCATGTCTGTAAAGGGGAGACCATAGAACCCATTTACATTCACACATCTGGAGGTCAGAGGTCAAGGGACCCCTTTCAAAATGTCCATAACAGTTTTTCCTCATCAAAAATGTGTGTGCTTGACCTTTTGTCAGGTTGACCTTCAGAGCAGTGAGAAAGAGAAGGAGAGGCTCTCTGTAGAGCTGCAGAGGTTGCAAACCCTCGCACACAACATGGACGACATGAAGAGAGAGAACCAGGAGCTACGGAGGAGGCTGTCACAGCAGGAGACGCTGAAGAACTGTCCAGATGACGATCTACGGGTGGGAACAAAAGAAAAGAGGCTGAAATCCTTTTAAATGCAAACAATAACATGATGTTTCCTCTTTGCTTAATGCTTCACGCTGCGTCCTTTTCAGGTGCAGTGTCAGACTCTTGGCTGCCAGCTGCATGACACTCAGGTGAAACTGGCGGCCGAGAGAGAGGAGACCAAAAACGCCAAGAGACACGCTGACTTACTGGACAGAGAGCTGCTGCAGCACAGGGAGCAGCTGGAGAAGGTGATCATGGCATGTGAGCACGCGGAACGGACAAGTAGCAAACATGAGGTAAACTCAAAGAGCATCTACAGAAATCTAGACCTTGGTTTAGATATGCTATGTGACCAAAGGTTTACTTGTGGTCTGGAGCTGTTCTTTGCTATTTAAAGCGAGGCCCTTTAGTTCCAGTGAAGGGAAATCTTAATGCTTCATGCAGCACACAATGATACTGTATTTTAGTATTACACAATAGTGTGATTCCAACAGTTAGTGGAAGGCTCTTTCCTGTTTCAACATGACAATGCTCCTGTGCACAATCAGCAAACTTAGTTTATGTAGCACTTTTCAAGTTACGGAGAAAAGGAGAAAGACAGAGAATATGATACAGAGAAGACAAAATGTAAAACCAAGCAAAATGAACTCTACAACCCACAACATGAAAAGCTATAAAATAGGCCTGTTCAGAATGAACCTTAAAGGGAGATTTGTCAAGTATTAATACTCTTATCAACATGGGAGTGGGCAAATATGCTGCTTTATGCAAATGTATGTATATATTTATTAATGGAAAAATGAGCATTAATGCGCATAACATGGCAAACTGCAGCCCAACAGGCAACAACAGCTGTCAGTGTGTCAGTGTGCTGACTTGACTATGACTTGCCCCAAACTGCATGTGATTATCATAAAGTGGGCATGTCTGTAAAGGGGAGACTCGTGGGTACCCATAGAACCCATTTACATTCACTGATCTGGAGGTCAGAGGTCAAGGGACCCCTTTGAAAATGGACATGACAGTTTTTCCTTGGCAGAATTTGGTGTAAGTTTGGAGCGTTATTTAGCCTCTAAAGCTAGTATGACATGGTTGGTACCAATGGATTTATTAGGTTTTCTAGTTTCATATGATACCACTCTAGCTTTAAAACGGAGCCTGCTACAACCTCCAAAAGATCAGTTGCATTAATGCGTTAAAGAAATTTGTGGCGTTAAAATTAATTAACATGTTAACTTTGACAGCCTTAGTAAAAAAAATTAATAGAAAGCCGAAGAAAATAAATGGGTTTTAAGATGCTTTTTAAAGATGTGCACTGATGTGGCTTCTCTGAGACTTTGGGGGAGGTTGTCTAAGGGCTGAGCACAAAGCCAGCTCCATAAAGAAATGGTTTTCCCAGTTTGGTGTGGAAGAACTTGACTGGTCTGCACAGAGCCCTGGCCTCAACCCCATCCAACACCTTTAGGATGAGCTTGAACGCCAAGTGTGAGCCATCCAACATCAGTGTTGGACCTCACTGATGCTCTTGTGTGTGAATGGGAGCAAATCCGTGCTGCAGGTTCAACATCTGGTGGAAAGACTGACACCAGAAGAGTGGAGGCTGTTATAGCTGCAGACATAGTTTTGGAATCACATGTTCAGCAATCACACATGTTCAGGTATCCACATACTAAAAACTGAGGCTTGTTTCCCTTCATTGTTTTCCAGCTCCAGCTCACAGAGGCACACGAAGCGATCGCAGATAAAGAAGGCATCATAGAGGAGAAGGAACACATGATCATGCTGCTGAGACATGAGAAAGAAGAGCTGGCCAGAGACAACGAGGTACATTTACACAAACACGGATTCACTTTGTGATTCTAGACGTCTGTTTGTTCAACTGTATTTATTCTGTCAGAATCTCGTGAGTGATATGGAGGAGCTGCGTAGAGTTTACGACGAGTCAACACACATGCAGCCTGACACCACCTTGCCGGCTGCCACCGCCGCCGCCGCCCCCACCACATCACTCGCCCCTGACTGGCAGCAGCAACAGGAGGCACCTGACCAGGCTGAGAACCTGTATGAGACCATAGGTGAGTTCAGAAGACTTCTGTCGCTACCAAGGTTATAATAGTTTTGAATTTTCAATTCGTTTTTATTTCATTTTAGTGTTGACTTTTAAATTTTAGTTTAGTTTTAGTTAGTTTTCAGAGTGTGTCTGCTAGTTTTAGTTTCAGTTTTTCAGAAAGATTTAGTTTTATTTTCTTATATATTTAGTTTTATAGTAGATAATGTACAGGGAGCCGGTCATTGTTGTGAAATAAACCCCGACAGGGGGATGCTGCACCCGCGTCGGGGTCTTGCGTCGCCCTTACGGGGTTTATTTCACAACAATGACCCACTCGCTGTACATTATCCTGATATTACACGGCTATTTACTTAAGAAATCAATAATCTGACATAAACAACGGTCCTCCAGAGTCCAAGTCCAGAACTGCGTCCATAGCAACGGTCTGTCATACATAGCAACGGTCTGCTATAAAGAAATAACAGACCGTAGAACGCTGTGATTGACCAATCACAATCGAGTATTCAACAAAGCCGTGTAATAAATATACATATATATTAATATTGTGATGCAAAATGACATATAGAAGACTTAATCCATATCATCCAGACCTTCTCCTAGATGTGTGTACATGAACAAATGATTCCCAAAACCAAAAGTCAGGAGTCATTCATGATGAAATCAGTCATTAGCTGCAGGCCTAGAATAAACAATGAATAAACAATAGTTGTTTGAATTAATGTGGTGTTAACTGATTTCCTTTTGTTTCAGGGGACCCTGCAGACACCGAGGAAGAGGTGAGTCAAATCATTTTAGTTCAGTACTACACCACAACCTCACCTGTCCCGTCACTCACATATCCACAACATGTTGTCAACGAGCCGTAGCTGCTCATCTATTTATATTCATCACTCTGATCTTTCCATTCATGTTTGCTTAGAAGCTCTTTGCATATTTCTCTGAATCCAATGATCAAATGGTAGATAAACGTGTAGTAGTGCCAGCTAGTTAATCACTTTAGCACAACTTCAGTGAACAAACAAACTAATTTCAGTTAAAGAAGCTGGACTGGAGGCGGCTCTCACCTCAGGAACTCTCCTGATATTCACACACGAGCCGAGTGACTCAGGCTGTTTACCGTTTATTTTCGTAGAGGACTTAAAACATAATCCGCTCCCTATTTCATTACAACTCCTGACGTGCCGTCTCCATTTCTGCTCCCCAGCAGTCGCTGGTGTGCCGTCACTGCCAGGAGTGCTTCCCCTTCATAACCCAGCAAGAGCTGGAGCTGCACGAGCAGAGTCACCGAGTGTGTCCCTTCTGCACCATGATCTGTGACGGCATGGACCAGTCTGTGTTTGAGGATCACGTCTACGGCCACGAGCTGTGAGAACGCCACGCGCAAAGAAAAAAAATACAAACGTCTTACAAGTTGAGAGGTCATGTGTAAAAGTAAAAAGGACCATACCGATAATTGCAAGTTACATAGATTTTACATTACTGTCGACCTTTTTCCAAAGCATACTGAAGTTTTTGGTTGTTTTTTTCCAGCCATTAGTGTGAATCATGCAGAAAGAATCCGCTGGCAGAGACATGAAGCAGTCTGAGTTACAGTACAGTATGTAATCCATCATAGTGAACATCACGTCCTCGTTTATTTTGGTCAAAAGTTAATGCACGTTAATGCATTTAAAAGTAAATTATCACACAACTGGGCATCAATTGAAATGTTTTGATACTTCCAGTGTTTCTGAATCGATCCACAATACCCTGATTTTAATTTTAAAAATGAAGTTCTCAAATGTTGAATGTTGTCTAAACACAGGCAGACATATTTTGCCTAAACAAAATAGTCTAAAGTTGGCTGTTGAATTCACATATTAGTCAAGCACTCACATGTTCTTTCTAAAGTTAAATCACTGGCAACAGTCCAGTGTACACAGATGTTTATGGCTAGAGATGCACCGATTGATCAGCCTCATATATCAAATTCTTTTCCAGTCAAATTTACACACACATCGCACACACAGTGGCATACAGTACAGCCGCACACACACACACATCATGTCATCACTGTGGAAGTTCATCAGCATGAGTGATGAAGACGTAAAGCTATTTATATATATTAAAGTAGGGCTGTCCCGAATACAGGAATTATCCCACCACAGACGAAATAAACAAGATTATGAATCTGACCACACAGTCGATGTCAACTTTCAGTATGATCATTTGGACAAATGTCAGTGGGTACTAAAAGATTAGTGATGTTCGATACCCAGTCCTGCACACTTTTATAAGATAACTAGTCCACACATAATAGTAGGCATTATTGTAGCTTAATTAAACCCCTTTCAAACCTCTGAAAGCTGATTTTCATATTGCACTAAAGTTAGTGATGAACATGATTTTAAAAAAACGTTTGGTATGCTTTGGAAATAAACAGCAGTAATATGTATATATGATTTGTAGTAAAAAGGCTTAAACATGCTTAAACAAGGGGATGGTCCTTTGAGGAGATGAGATTGTGATTTTAAATAAAGCATGTCACATTTAAATCTTAATACATATTAACCACAACTCTTCATTTTCAGTATAACTTTGCACTTATCTCTCAGAGGGAGGTCTGATCTTCTATAACCAGATTGTGCCAATCCAAGTGTTTATTTAACTTTCCTTAATTTCTGCTGATTTTAAAATGTGTATGACAGAATGAATTGTTGATATGAGACTGAGCAATGCAACAAGTGAGTGTATGTAAATGATTTAAATGGACATAATAAAAAACAAGTGATAGGATGCAGCAGATGTAGTCTTTAAAAGTTCTTCTTTATACATGAAAAATGGAACAGTTACATGATCTGTACATTGATCCGCCCATAAACCGTGACACCAGCAACACCACACTGCAGTTCATGTGCAGCGTAGTGTCTAATAGTCTAATAGTGAGAGTGCACTTGTTGCATAGAAGTTACTGGAGGAGCCGCTGAGGAAAGTTTCCCCTCCTCGTGTCCAGAAAGTGATCTCAGAGGGAGGTTCACCCAGCCAACTCCATCACATGAGCCTCCCCACCAGGCACATTTTGTTTACCAACATGTCTCTGAAGCTGCCACACAGCTGCCAGTCCGTCATCTGTTAAGGTGTCATCTGATTAGCCTCCTCTGGTGTGACATCACGGGAGGTGAGCTCGGAGAAGAGAGCAGGCAGCCAGTACTGAGCTTCTCCGGCTGCTTGAGAGTCCAACCAAGCCAGGCCTTCCTTCAGCAGGTGATCCTGGAAATATGAAGAGTGGAGGTCAACAGAGGTCACCGACTTAGATTTAAGACTTCTGAAAACCTATTTAATACCACGTAGAATGCAATTTAATACCTTCTTTCCTCAATCATATCATCCAAAGTTAAAAAAATATGATAAAAAAGGCCTAGAATTATTTTTATTTTTATTTAAATATTAAATAAATATAGAATGCACTTACCAGGACGTGACACGCCCGTTCCTTCTCCCATTTGAGACTGTCCTTGATCTCACTCACTGAGACGTAGCCCTTTTTCTACAAATGAACAAAGAAAATACAGACTCTCTTTTTGGAACAGTAAGACATTTTCAGACAGAAAATCAGCAAAAACTTCTGGCTACATCTTTCTGTCACAATTATGGCTTCTTTAGCATTCAAACATACAGTAGATCTCTGTAACTGTATAATTCAGACATGACAGGAACATTACAGATAGAGCTGCAAAGCTTGTGCAATATTTGTCACCTGGTGGCGAGAGGAAGGGAGAATCCTCTCCTTCTCCCCACTATGATGGAGGACAGCAGTAAATTGGAGAATAGCGACATCAAGTGTTGGACTTTAAAACTTGTTTTGCAGTTGAATTTCTTTTTATCGCAGTGACTAAATTCTTAACTCTTATTCCCCACAACACGAGGGGGAAAACTCTTTTTATAAACTGATCTGACATGAGAAGAATCTCTTTATTTTCTTTGAGCATAAGAGATGATGATTAAATGAATTTAATTTTTTGCCAGCCTTCATAAAACTGTAGAGCTCTCTCATTCCAGAGTAGTTTTATTGTGCATATTTGTTAGTAGTATAGTATTGTTATGGTGTCTTTTTCATATTGTTATGGTAATTTTTTCTATTCTATATTTATGCTCTTGACTTTTGCTGTAATTTGCCTGTATTTTTATTTCCTCTTAATATATTTATTGTATGTATTGTTTGACAAATTTATTACAGTGCTCTTCGAAGGCGGAGTATTTAAAATCTCTCTATTTATATCCCCTTGTGCAGTTGTAGCTTTAATGATAATGACACAACATTTGTTGGATTTTGGACTTTTACCAAAAGGTGACTTGGGGACTTATTTCAACATGAGACCATTATGTAAATATATTGGCAATTTTACATGCAGTGCACATGTGAAAGGCTCTTTATACTGATAAAGACCACATGACCAAAGTTCAGTACCTCAGAGAACTGAAAATACCAGTGATAAAACAACAGGAAGAATAAATCTGAGTGAGAAATTCATAGTCAAAGCAACGTAAAAACAAAGTAGTGACACGTGCTATATATATATACATTAATGAACCCAGGAGCTGCGTCTTACCTCGGCCAGCTGCAGAACTACAGTGTGGTCCATGTTGAGCTCTGCTGGGACCGACTGGACCAGGTAAGAACCACCAACAGGAATCATCCCAAAGCCGTTCCCCATCACCTTCAATTTCTTTATGGCTCTCATCAAGTCATCTCTGGGAAGCACATATTTCATTTTATCAATCATACTACTTAGGTCCGACACACAGGCATTAAAATGATCCAAATGTGATGAAATATTCAACTTACTGGCTCACATCCTGAGCGTATTTACCTCTTCCCTTCAGTACTCTCTGGTGGAGTTCATCCAAAGTAATAAGCCCTGAAAGAAAATACACGCCAACATTTAAACATACATATCAAACATTATTTATCATGGTATCTACATCCTGCAGGCGTTCATGACTGAGTTTGTTTATTTAGATCCTCATTAGCTACTGTATTGCAACATTCCATATCAAATCTTCAAGTACTGTGTTGCCTCTGAATGAAGACATTTTGTCCCCCCTTTGTTACCAGTCAAACACGATGATTACAACTTAGTTTCCAGAGAAATTACAAACCTCCGTTTCTGTGTTTCAGGGCCAGGCACACTTCAATGATCTGCACACCGAGCTCATAATAGAAGTCACCTACGCCGAGCATCTCAGACCAGAAACCTTTGCCAGCTGTGGAAGAAATTAGATTAAGTTATTTTCAACTTTAAAACATATAATTTAAACAGATTTCTCTTATAGATTATATTTAAAATGTTTCTCACAGGCAAGAGGGTCAACTCCAATGGTGGCACACATTTCCTGAAACTGAACCCTGAACTGTGGGTTCTTTCGGATTTCTTGTTTATGTTTGCTGGCGAACTCTTCCAGGTTGGACTTGAAGGTCTCCAGCTGCTTCGACATCTGACAGGAAAAAACAAAAACAGGTGAGTAAATGTAGAACAGGGGAATATCAATAGACAAAAAACTGACAAGACAAAATATACTGAGGCAGATATAGAACTGTAACTGGAGGCAGGGACTCAGGGACTATATAAAAAATATATATATTTTGATTGATTGTTTTAGGATAGTCAGTTTTCAGTGTTTTTATCTAAAAAACATTGTATTCTGTTGACACAACTCACTTGGACAATTTGGTCCTCTGCAAGAACATTTCCTCTTTCCTTATATTTGGCCTAAAGAGAAAAAAATAATAATCACAGGTTAGATATGAAAGTTAATGTTCTTTATTAATAATAACCCCTTAAGATGTATCATCTCGTTTTATGACAATAATACAATATAAGCACAATTAAATGAATCATTTAACAAAAAAACAACAGGATAATGAAAGGAAACCAAATGTTACAAACAAACTAAATATAAATATCAAATAATAAGACACACAAAATCAGGAGATTCTTCTCCAAACAGCGCATGCAAATTGATAATTCACTCATAGATTATATAAAAGGTATTGTCAGTGATTGCATTAGCTAAGTAACACAGTTAGAAAACATAATTATAGAGGTGTTATTATGGACATGTACAACTGATCCTATAAGCACTTCTTCTTCTAACATCTGTATTGTCTAATAACATCTGTAATGTCTAATAACATCTGTATTGTCTAATAACATTAGTATTGTCTGATAACATCAGTATTGTCTGATAACATCAGTATTGTCCAATAACATCTGTATTGTCTAATAATATCTGCATTGTCTAATAACATCTGTATTGTCTGATAACATCTCTATTGTCCAATAACATCTTTATTGTCCAATAACATCAGTATTGTCGAATAACATCAGTATTGTCTAATAACATCTGTATTGTCTAATAACATCTGTAATGTCTGATAACATCTGTATTGTCTGATAACATCTGTATTGTCTAATAACATCTGTATTGTCTAATAACATCTGTATTTGTTACCTCTGCCAGCTTCTTCTTGGCGATAGCTCCAGCTCCAACTCCTCTGCGATGCATCCTGATGATTTCTGGTCCAAACTTAAAGAATAATATAAACTAGGAGTGTGTTTATCTCAGAATAATCAGTCAGGTTAGATCATCCAACATGTAAAGTTAGCTTAGATTAGAGCTAAACTAACGTTAGCTGAGAGGATAGCCCCTGTTTTTAATCACTTTAGTTCACAATTCTCCTCTTTATACGAACTTATTCGATCTCTTTAGCTTTTATATTAACAGTCCGATACTACTGTAAACTAAAACGTGCAGTTTTAGATTGATTAATGCGATAAATAAATAAATAAAGCTACTTTAGTACAACTGTTTCCATTCTGGTTAGCAAGGAAGCAGGAAGTAAAGCACTTCCGCGTTGGTGACGTCAACAAATGATGTCATAGCGCCCCCTGGTGTCCTGGCGAATACTGCAGGTCAGTATGGGAACTACAACAACAACAACAACGGAATATAGGTAAAACAACCAGTCAGTACTCAGATACTTTACTTGAGTAAAAGTAGAAATACCATGGTCTAAAAGTACTCCATTACAAGTTAAAGTCCTGAATTCAAAATGTTACTTAAAAATAACTTCCCATTATAGCTTTTAAATCAATCTCAATGTACTTACACGGACTACAAATAACAAAAAATAAATAAAAATAAAATGTCTATATACAAGTTGTGTTCAGAAGTTGTAAACAGTACAGATAGTGCAAAGACATACAGTAAATACTGGATGGATATACGTGAACTAGATGATTATGTACAGCATGTACATGTATGTACACTGATTAGGATTTATATTGACAGTGACATGTATGTACATATTATAATATGTACATAAAGTGACATATGTAATATGTACGTTTAACACAAAAATGTGCATTAAAGACTGTAAATTATAATCTAAAAATATGCAAAAATGTGCAATAAAGACTGTAAATTATAATTTAAAAATGTGCAAAAATGTGCATTGAAGACTGTAAATTATAATCTAAAAATGTGTATTATAGACTTTAAATTATAATCTAAAAATGTGCATTAAAGACTGTAAATTATAATTTAAAATTGTGCAAAAATGTGCATTAAAGACTGTAAATTATAATTTAAAATTGTACAAAAATGTGCATTAAAGACTGTAAATTATGATCTAAAAATGTGCAAAAATGTTAAAGACTGTTAGAATTATAGTCTATAAGAGCAGCAGTGTTACAGGGTTATTGACAGTGTATGATTATGCTTACATACTATAAATAACATTTACGTCATAAATTAAATGTAGTGGAGTAAAAGTATGATGCACCATTAAATTGGATGACTGAAGTAAAATACAAAGTACCTTGAAATTGTATCAGAGTAAAAGTAAATTTCCATCACTGATCTACAGCATTTCAGCCTTTTAATGTTTCCAAGAAAACAAAATACAATACAACTTAATTCACTCAGTCTCAAATCACTTTATTTTGCTGTGTGATGATTTGTGTTATTAAGTAAATTAAATATTTGCTACACACAAGATTACAGCATAGACTGTATAAAATAGGGATTACACACATCATCCAAGTTTTAAAAAATATCAAAAGGAGGCATCAAGAAGCTGTCTGGTGATTTTCCACAGCATCTCTGCACCTTGTTGGAGCCTATAAGAACAGGAAGTGAGACAAGGTCTGGCCAGAACATATCTGTTTATATAATATGAATGAAGGGAAAACACACCTAGATCTTTCTCTTCTGCTTCTTGCGCACACTGAGCTTCAGCAGGTTGTTGTACAGCTCCTGATCTTCCTCTGCAGTGGCAGCAGGCCTGTGTGGGAGAGCAGTGATGATTTACATAAATCAGTTATTCCTGCGTTGGCTTGAAATCTGTTGAAATCATTCAGTGACTCACATGCTTTTTTTCTTCCTTTGGTAGAGCAAGAACTCAACAAAGTTTCTCTGCATCATCGAATCCATGATTTTGCTGATTTCGCTGGTGATGATCGACTCAGCGTATCTTCTGTTCACATGCTGCTCATCTTCACTGACACTTGACAAAGACACAAATGTAAAATCACATAAGTAGAGCTGCAACTGGTGAGTATTTTCTGGATTATTAATGGATTGGTCGATAAAATGTAAGAAAACAGTGCCCATCACAATTTACAAAAGCCAAAATTGACATCTTCAAATGTCTTGTTTTGTCAAAACCAACAGTCAAAACTCAAATTTATTCAGTTTACAAAAACATCAACCAAAGAAAAACAGCAAATCCTCACATTTGAGAGGCTGAAACAAGGTCACTTGACCTTGACCTTGACTGATCGCGATAACTGGTGAATTAACTTAGGCTTACTCTGTGCAAGGTTTGTGCGTTTGTGAAGTGTTTACTGTTGATTTGCACCACAACCCAAGATGCCTTCAATCCAGATAGGCTTGTTGTCAACATTGTTCATGTTCTTGCATTACATATCAGTGCCAGAGTTGCAGGACTTGGCTATTTGCTGAAGTGTTAGCTGCAGTTTTAGACTAAGGTAGTAACCTCCACCCACAGCTCCAAAGTTATCTAAAACCTATATTTCCTCTTCTGTACATGCCTGTGTTTCTCAGTATTCAGATGTGAATAATTAGGTACTTTCCTTGCATGCATCCCAGGTTAAAAGAAAAACAACTTAAACTTTATTTTAATCGTTGCATACATAGAATTTGACCCTTTTTAACCCATCCTAAGTATTTTAGGAGCAGTGGGCTGCTGTAAAGCGTCTGATATCAGCATAGTAACACATTTCTGTCCTGCTAAAAGAACCTCTGCTGAATTTGTTTAGTGTTTCCTTTGGCTTAGTTGTTAGTGAAACAGATTAGCTGTCATTTCTGTGTGTGTGCGCGCTGCCTAGGAAATAGTTGTTACAGTTGCCCATGCATCACAATTTACAAAAGCTCAAATTGACTTCTTCAAATGTCTTGTTTTGTCAAAACTCAAATATATTCAGTCAAACCCAAGAAAAACAGCAAATCCTCACCTCTCCTTTTTATCAGCTTGCCTGTATCTTTGAATTGCATTTAATCTGCATGAAAAGTGCTGTACAAATTGATTGATTTAAGTAAAAATCATTCAATTGATTATCACTAACAGCCTAGGATTAAACCTTCAGTGTATTAAGGGAAAACATAGTGTTAGTGAGACTAACCCCATCTGTTCAGGTTGAGTGTTTGCCTCTGAGAGCAGCGCTCCGAGCAGCCAAACGATCAAAAGTTCAAACAGCATGATGATCTATAAAAGACAGACATGTTTAATTAAATGAGAGCTGATCAAGAATAATGTCTTTACTTTCCTAACCTAATAAAAGCAGATGGGAATAGCAGGAGTAAACATATATAACGTAGCTTAAATCAGATGTGTGAACATTTACTCACCTTTAAATGGAGATATCTTTAAAACAGGTAATAAGAAATACTTTAAGCTTCTTACCTTTTGGTGGATTGCCTTCAGAAAATGGGCTTTTATACAGTTTCCTCAGAGGGAATATATATATATATGTGTCAGAGCAGGAAACTGAGCTAGAAAAACAATTTAGTTCCAGCACATTAAAGCATTAATGAAACACACATACACAGGTGACTACTGATAAGCAGCGGCGTAATAAATGTGGAGAGTGAATTGATTTTTACGAGTTAACAACCCACAGGAGAAGATTCATGGACCATTAGGCTAATGAAAAAGTGGCACTTTAGCAGTATATGAAAAACTAATGGTTTGTTGATAATACATGAAGATAAAGATGTAAAGTGTGGGCCTAAATGTTCAGTATCAGGATGTTTGACTGGAGCTTATCTTAGGGAGAGAAGTTTCCTATAAAAAAAAACGTGATTCTATAGTTTCTTCCAAAGAAATAAAACAGATTTCCGATGACTGAAATTCTAATTTAATTTACCAATAGTGCCTGTAATACTTCAATGTTGTTTTTATTGCTGGTTTTACGTTCCTTGCTCTTTATAAAGTGTGTTAAAATGAGAAACTCTTGTGTTTGAGCTTTCAGATTTTTGTCTATATATGAGCAGTGCTGTAAGTGGTATTCTGATCTTTTACTGAAGAAAAAGTAGCACTAGCACGATGTACAAATACACAACTACAAGTAGAAGTCGTGTATTCAAACACTTAAGTGCTATATAAATACTTTGAAAGTATCGAAACACCCAATCCACAGGGAAACACACACAGCCTGTATTCGGAAACTCTGCATTTGAAACAAGCTGTCAGGATTTCTGCCCATTCGTGATGTCACAAATATACAATATTTAGACCCTTGACACAATTTTAAACGTAAACATTCTAAATGTGTCCCAGTTTATTTCCTGTTGCAATGTATGTGAATGTTATCAGCAGACAGGAAGTAAACATTGACCTAAGCTGTTGCCTAGCAACGCAATTCTGTTGCAATTCCGTCAAAATGCGCTAAAACGGAGCGTTTCAGACAGAGGGTACATACAGGCATATTCAGGCAGACAGTATGAGGAAAATAATAATTTGTAATTTGAACATTACAGCATGTAAACATGTTCTAGTAGAAACATAAAATAAGAGATGATAAGATGAACCTTTATTAATCCCCGGAGGGAAATTCAGGTGTCAAAGCAGCAACATCAGCAAACAGAGTGTGTACAATCCGTCAATAAATAAATGTAGAATGTGCAATAAATAAATGTAATATGTACATATGTGCAGTCAGCAATAAAGTGGTATATAGGATGTATAATGTAAAGTAAGTGTAAAGTGTGCCAGTGGTTAGAGTCCAAGATGGTTGCAGATAGTGCATGTTAAAAGGTAGATACAGATATGAACCTGAAAATGAGCACAATATGGGACCTTTAAGCCTGCTTTATAATAAAAAAACATGAAAGTCTCACTTTTTTATAATATGGGACCCCTGCTGGAGCTTTTCTTGAAGAATTACAACTTTATTCTCGGAATATTGAGACTTTTTTTCTCGTAAAGTTACGACTTTATTCTCAAAATATTACAACTTTATTCTC
>CAKAOH010036988.1:0-16725 GCA_916701665.1 Sebastiscus tertius | reverse complement strand
CCAGCCCAGAAACATTGGAAAACCTCGAAAAGGCCATATACCGGGACCTGATTAAGACGTGGGGCACTGCGGCGTGGGTGCTGGTGTCCTTGAAAGGGGGTCAACCGGCAGTCGGAGACCGTAACGCCTCCGCCGTCAAAGGTCACCTGATGGCACCACAGAGACAGAGGTCCTGCATGTGCAGGTGCTTCTCTTCTATGCTCACCGCCATGACGAGGTGGTAAGGTGGTTTATGGGTTTTCTCCGGGAGCTCCGGTTTATCCCACATATAAAAAATGTCTTCAATGTGTCTCGGAGACCGTAACGCCTCCGCCGTCAAAGGTCACCTGATGGCACCACCGAGACAGAGGTCCTGCATGCGCAGGTTCTTCTCTTCTATGCTCACCGCCATGACGAGGTGGTAAGGTGGTTTATGGGTTTTCTCCGGGGGCTCCGGTTTATCCCACAAATAAAAAATGTCTTCAATGTGTCTCGGAGACCGTAACGCCTCCGCCGTCAAAGGTCACCTGATGGCACCACCGAGACAGAGGTCCTGCATGTGCAGGTTCTTCTCTTCAATGCTCATCGCCATGACGAGGTGGTAAGGTGGTTTATGGGTTTTCTCCGGGGGCTCCGGTTTATCCCACATATAAAAAATGTCTTGAACGTGTCTCGGAGACCGTATCGCCTTCGCCGTCAAAGGTCACCTGATGGCACCACCGAGACAGAGGTCCTGCATGCGCAGGTGCTTCTCTTCTATGCTCACCGCCATGACGAGGTGGTAAGGTGGTTTATGGGTTTTCTCCGGGGGCTCCGGTTTATCCCACATATAAAAAATGTCTTGAATGTGTCATTCATGTGGAAGGAAAAATTTACTTTTTCCTTCAGAATGAATACGAGGGCTTGAGCTCTCAGCGCCACCTCAGTAGTCAGTGTTGTCTACTGTTGTGTTACGCACGGGTTCGATCTGGGTGATCCAGTTCTCCCACAATCAGTGCATAATAATGAACATCTAATTAAATCAAATAAATAATAATATAAATAAATAATATGAATTCATTCCTTTTCATTTCTCTCATTTGTGCATGTTTGTGTGCATGTGTGTAGTGTTTACGTGTGTGTGTGTGTGTGTGTGTGTGTGTGTGTGTGTGTGGCATGCATTAGACCCATAGAAATAGAATAGAACGAACATTGAACTGTTTGCTGTGGTCATTTGACTAGTTGTTGTTAGTTGTTATCGTGACAACACGCATCAGTGAGGCTGTGAAGCGTTTGCAACACATTGTGCTCTGCCGCTATGCCGGCAGCAGAGGTAGTCACACCGCCGAACGGGCTGCTGAATTCAGACGCAGTCGGTGTGTGAGTAAAAGGGACAGCACACATACACACACACACACACTAGACGCCAACGCTGTTGTCACTGTTGCGGCAAAGTGTGTGAGTCCCAGTGAGTGTGCGACTTGCTTGTTCTTTGTAACAGTTGTGTCTAGATGGTACCCCACTATTTGCGAAGCTCTCACGGTGGTTAAGGTTAATGTTAAGTTTAGGTTTAGGTTGAGGTTAAGGCGTTGCACCTTAATTGGTTGCAACGAGGGGCACGGGGATTTTTTGGGGGTCCTTTAATAAATTGTTCCTTAATTAAAACCGCAGTTGACAGGTTAAAATCACAAAATAAAATGAATAAAATAAATAAAAATAAAGGTGTAAGTAGTTTAAAAGGAACAGACGTAGGCAAGGCAGCAGTAGCATAATTTTTTTTAGAAAAATACTCCTGATCTTCATGGTCTCTCCACTGGTTGTAGAGGGATAAAAGAGAAGTGTATTATAAAAACTGCTCACATCGTGCTATGTTGATTCGAATGGGAATGTCTGTTCTACTTCTACTATATTTCTATGATTAGACCCTACCCTGCTCTGGTGTAATGATCATTTTTGTTCCCCTGCAGCCTGAAACTCTAGAGGCAGCGTACAGTGAACAAAACGTTCTCTGTCACTGACAATAAAGACATGCGTTACCACTGACTGCACTGTGTGGCTCTACATGTGAAACATGCTTGGCGAGGTGGTGTGCTGGTGGGATGGCGAGGGGGGGCTGGTAGTGAGTTGGGCTTTTAATGGAGCCAACATCAATGTAGCTCTGTTCTTAGTATCTGAGTCTGCTGACCTAACAAGGACATCAGACATACAGCTGCCACTACAGTCTGTGTTCTGTGTTTGGGAGAGTTGAGCTGATGTCTTTTGAGCATCTCATATTTACCATATTGAACCACACAATAAGGGACATTTTGTGTGTCATGTCACGCATTTTTAGCTTTTCGAGTGTCATTTCCTGTAATGCCGTTCTCATTCCCCAACTGGTCAGATACTGACGCACAGTCGCAGTTTTAAACACGTGGTTAACTCTGTGAATTCAAACAAAACTACCTGGTGAGGTTCAAGAGAAGATCA
Organism: Sebastiscus tertius; assembly: GCA_916701665.1. NCBI lineage: Eukaryota > Metazoa > Chordata > Actinopteri > Perciformes > Sebastidae > Sebastiscus > Sebastiscus tertius. The sequence goes on along the minus strand of CAKAOH010036988.1, from coordinate 14,298 downwards.
CGGTTTGGGTATAAATGAGTATGTTTCTTACGTAAATTAAGTTACAGACGTAAGTTAAGTAGTCAACGTCAATACGTCAACGGTTGACTTATAGTTTCACACGGGACACTAACAGCGGTCTCCTGGGTGAAATGACCCATCCATTAACCCGAACCTCCTCCCTATGCAGACTTTATTGCTCTTTATGTTATGATTCCATTCATGAACTCAGCCTTCCTAGTGTGTCTTTTCCCTTTTTCCCTTTGTGCCCAGTTCTGTGTCTGTCTGGTTTGGGCGTGTCTGGCTGTCTATGTGGGTGTGAGTTTTTACCCGGCAGACTCTCTCTCTCTCTCTCTCTCTCTCTCTCCCTCACTGAGGCAATCAACCCGCCTGAGCAACCTGCACAGCTGCAAATCATTCCATCATCCACCTCAGCATAAATACCCCGGCTCTCCAGTCTTTCGACGTCTGATCGTTGACTCAACCCAAGTGGTATATTCATCTCGGCCACGTAGCTTGTACTTCTGGAAATCTTGTTCATGGTTTTGACTTTGTTTGTGTTTTTCTAATCCTGTGTTTTTTCTATGCCTAGGATCACCGCCTGCCTGCCTGCCTGCTTTGCTCATTCCTGCCTACATATTTATTCATTCTGCCACCATCCATTCTTTTTTGGCAATAAAGCCTTTTTGTTCCACTTCAGCCATTGTCTCTGTCTGTGTTTGGGTCCAACACTACACTGATTGTAACACTTTATACTATGTGGTCTGACTTACGGAGCTCTTGCTCTGAGCATCTAATATTACCGTTGTCTGAAATGACACACACAAAAGCATAGCAACAACATACAAAATGACTTAAGAGTGTTATTCACACACCTTGGTGAGACCAGACTGGTGTGTAGCCTAAGTTTAGCTAAAACAAATATACACATGTAAGCATGATTTTTTTTTACCTGTTCCTTCTAATGTCTAGACTGAGTCAACACTTTAAGAAAAGTCTGTAAAAATACGGGCCAATGTACCGTGTTAATATGAAGGAATTTTCTGTTTTACCTGTATTTTTAAAACCGCATTGCATTGTGGGAACAAGAACCTCCGCTAGCGCAGAAGTTGGAAGAGGCAGAGACCGGAGGATATACTGTAAATCTACAGAAATTTACGTTTTAGGATTACCAGAAGTGTCCGTGAACGGAACGGAGGACATCCTGTAAATCAACAGAAATTTCCATTTTAGGGTTGAAGAAAATGTCCAGAAACTTCACGGAAAATGTCCTGGTAATTTTCTGCCAAGACATTACCTGTTTTTCTATGGATTTTTTTCTTAGAGTGTAAAGGTTAGGCCTACTATTCGGCTAGGTACGGAGGACATACTTTAAATTTACAGAAATTTACATTTTAGGGTTGAAGAAAAATGTCCATAAACTTAACAGAAAATGTCCTTGTAATTTTCTGCCAGGACATTATCTGTTTTTTTACGGATTTTTTTCTTAGAGTCTAGATAAAAGCAGTGTAATTGTTTGTGGGTGGAAATCAATATTTGAATTAGCTCTCTTTGCAAGCATCTTTCTTCTGATGGTCACTTCCATACTGATGCAGGCTTCACGAGGATCATGAGGTCAAAATAAGACCTGAACATCGGTCAAGTTTTGTCCTTCACTACACAACAGAATGGGTGAAGACTGATGAAAGGTTACTGAGGACGTTGCTGAATGTCTAAAGCTGTACATTTCAGCAAATCTGCATAATGGAAAATCATGCCGCTCTAGCTACTAACAGTTCTCATACGCACTGCACGTACATACTATAATAATCACCTGGATTATTAGATCCTTCCGCCACTGTAAAGAGTGGTTTACACTGATTGTATGAAGGCGTTTATGAGTATGAAACCAGACACATAGCTGCAGAATAGAAGAACCTAGTGGTACATTGTAAATGTAACTATGGAAGTGAGTTTTTAAGGATGACGAAGAACTGGGACAAACATGCATAAAAAATATTGTGTACAAAAAGAGGGATAGGGATCTAGGAAATGTTCTCTGTAGACATGAGGAGCAGCAACCAGACTCCGGTATTGTTGCCAGATGAAGGAAGAAAGGAGTTTGCTGCAGACACACATGATGTACGACCACTTCGAGGCTTGACGGGAACACTCAGTAAGCAGATGTCAGGTTGCGTTACGTAGGCAGTAAACACCGGGACCAGTGGGATTCTTCGTTTGGGAGATTAAGTTCAGAGGCTATAGCATTGAAAGAAATAACGTGTCAAGGTTCCTGTAGATGTTTTTGGACAACTACAATTAGCTGCAAGCTAGTTAACTGTAACTTCTATCTTGGGCAGCTGCTGCTGTTCAGTCTCACCACAATTATGGTCCCATGAAAGCTGGAAACTCTGTGACATAAATATACACATAAGAAGCATACAACTGCTGACTGATCACAAGAACTGGATACCGCACTCAAAGATGGCGCCCAGTCACTAGATTTACTCATATAAAACCCTCATGGGTTCAATTCCTAGTACAGAGAGTAAATATTTGACCTGTTTTAGTTTTACCGACATCTCTTTTAAAATGGTTGGACTATGGGGAAAATGCTTTTTGGGCTGCAGGGTGTTCGATATCCAGCTCTCTTACTGTAATGCAACCAAGGCTGTCAGTCACAACACTAGCGGTCCTGCAGGTGGATGAAGGCAGCTCCGGGAATCTGGTGACAACTGACTGAGCTGTAACACACACGGCTGCTTCTCTGCCAAGTTGTCAGGTGTTGAAACTCCATGTTCCTATGGCAACACACTGTCTAGACACACACACACACACACACACACACACACAACATGTGCACCCCCCCCCACACACACACACACACACACACACACACACACAACATGTGCACCCACACACACACACAACATGTGCACCTTAGTTGTCACCTTCATCCATCTGCTCTAAATTTAAAAGGATTAAGCAGCATGCTCTCACACACTGTCCCTGCTTGCTGCTGCTTTGTATTCACAGACAGACTGAGCTCAACATTTGGGAATTAGGAAGTGAATAACATCGACTATCTCGTTACAATGGCACCTGGCAGTGTGGGGGGATATATTAGACAGCAAGTGAACATTTTGAACTTTGAACTTTGTGTTGGAAGCAGAACAAATGGGCCAGCGTTTCAGGATGTGAGCGACTTTGACAACAAGCGCCAAATTGTGATGTCTAGACGACTGGGTCAGAGCATCTCCAGAACTGCAGCTCTTGTGGGATGTTCCCGGTCTGCAGTGGTCAGGACCTACCAAAAGTGGTCCAAGGAAGGAAAACCAGTGAACCGGCTACAGGGTCAGACCCGAGGCTCATTGATTCACGTGGGGAGCGAAGGCTGGCCCGTGTTATCCAATCCAATAGAAGAGCTACTGGAGCTCAACTGAAAAAGTTAATGCTGGTTCCGATAGAAAGGTGTCAGAACACACAGTGCATCGGGTTTGTTGCGTATGGGGCTGCGTAGCCACCAGCAAAAGCGCCTACAATGGGCACGTGAGCATCAGAACTGGACCTCCAAGGTGGTCCAGGTCTGATGAATCACGTTTTCTTTTACATCATGTGGATGGCGACGAGTTCGAGGTGTTGACTTGGCCTCCAAATTCTCCAGGTCTCAATCCGATCAAGCATCTGTGGGATGTGCTGGACAAACAAGTCCGATCCACGGAGGCCCCACCTCGCAACTTACAGGACTTATAGGATCTGCTACTGACGGCTTGGTGCCAGATACCACAGCAGATCTTCAGAGGTCTAGTGGAGTCCATGCCTCGACGGGTCATGGCCGTTTTGGCGGCAAAAGGGGGACCTACTCAATATTAAGGCAGGTGGTCGTAATGTTAAGGCTGATCGGCACAGTATATGGAGTGTTTATGGAGTGAACACAAAGTTCAAAGTTCAAAATGTTCACTTGCTTCTAATATATCCCATCCATATATATATATATATATATATATGTATATATATATATATATATATGGTAAGCATGTTGTCCAGCAGCGGGCGTTTACAGGCCGCGGCTCATTGACTGCAGTTCCCTTTTGCTGCTGGATGCTGGATATACTACCGTTACAACCCAACTCTTCTTCTTCACTTCCCCGGAGTCAACGAGCTTCTCGACCAATCGTCCCGCTCTGAATGAGCACCTGTAACACCGAGTTTTGGAACCCCTCTACATATGAATGCAGAATCTGTTTATATGTGTGTGTGGAGTGTGTCTGTGCTATGCCTCACCAGGAACTCCACTTCTTTCTGCTATTTTCCTCCCATCTCTCTGCTTTTTATTCTCGTCTCCGTACCTTTAAAGAGCCATAAAGATCCGGGATGAGCACTAACTTTAACTTAAATATTCAGGCCCACTCTTGTTTTTCCATTGACTTTGTGCTGGAAACCTGCTTCATGTCCTATACTGTATGTGCAGCACATCTTAAAGTTGTCAGTCCAGTATAAACACACTCTGTGCTCTCGACTCCCTCTCGGCATATATTGCGTGCACTGAGGCTCATTTTCAGTAACACTGTGTTTGCTGAAATGCTACCACTTTTGTCTATAGAGGGTTTATTACCACATCAATGTTTAATGAGTACCAAAAAGCACTGAATATGAAGAGGTTAGCATTCAACCAACACAGCCACCCCACCCCCCACCACATTCCAGACGCTGATTCTGAGGCTGAGCACCAGAAATGAAACACAGTGATAAAAGTATGAGCTCCACCAGCTCTACCTCCAGTATTATTATGTTGTTTACTTCACATTTAAAGGGACCGTCACAGAAAGGTCTATGTCAAAGCACAAGTATAGATCACAGCCCCGTGTGAAGACTAAACTAAGATCCCATCATCGACCATTTAAAAGTCACCAGAACTAAATCACCTAACCAGCCGACCGCAGCAGAGAAGACTGGTGGAATGGAACAAAAGATGACAGCAGGCAGACAGAGAGAAGCATGGATGTGTGTGTGTGTGTGTGTGTGTGTGTGTGTTCCTCCCCAACAACAACACAGTGTGTGTGTATATATTATACAGTAAACATTTACACTGTAAATCTAAAGCCATAGGTAACGTTTCAGCTGGTTTTGAGGGAGTGACATAGAAAGAGACACTAAATGAAGTGTGAAGTAATGATCAAACAAAGTGAGACCAGACTTCTGCGTGTGTGTGTGTGTGAACATTAGGCCTACCTATAACATGTTTGATACTCTTCATCTTCACGCCTCCCTGGCTCCAACACATACACAGGCATACATGTAAATCCTTCCCAGAGAAAAGCAGTAATCCCGTTAAGTGACAGTAATCTCACGGTATCCGACACCAGCGAGGACGATACAACATCCAGCAGCAGCCCTGCTCTGTCAGCAGCTGCTTCTTCATCATCATCGCCATCACCGTCCTCATCATCAGCTGTTCCAGACGTCCAGACCAACAAATCTCAAGCTTTCTCTCTCTCTCTCTCTTTCCTCAGGTTTCACTGACAGATACACAGCTGGAGCAGAGCCCTGAACTGTGCATGTGTGTGTGTGTGTGTGTGTGTGTGTGTGTGTGTGGGTGGGTGTTACTGTGGTCATTTTTTCCAGCTCCAGCTGTACTGAAGCAGCTAACAGCCAATCAGAAGTCACAGAGGGAGGGCAGAGACACTCTGTGGTGTATGTGAAAAAGAAAGAGATGTGTGTGTGAGAGAGAAATAGTGTGTGTGAGCGCACGCATGGATCCAGTCGTATCTTTCATTTTTTGCAGCTGGATGTTATACGCTCGTCAGAGTATCGATGTGTCTGAAGTGTTTTATGAGGACTGCCGCCGCCTGTGGAAGTGACCTTTATAGACCAGATGATGGACTCAAGTGCATTTTTGAGTCTCTAAGCTAACATTAGCAGTTCAAATGGCTCTGAACCACCGTCTGCCAGTGAGGGTGGAGACTCTTTAACAGAGACTTTATCATAGGTTTTGGACAACAATGGAAAAAGACATAAGATTCACAGTTAAATGTGTTCTCATAAATTATTACTATGGAGGCTTCTTTGTGCATAATTAGGGCACGAGCACGAAAGTGCAAGGAAACCTATTGTTTTTGCTAAGATAATTCTTCCGCTGCGAGATCGCATTATTGAGGCACTTAGGATGCATGAAAACTCACGAAAAGTGGAATCACAACTGGCAAAAATTGCAAAGTTCTGTAGTGATTGGGCTCCGGCCAATACACTACTCCAGCGAGTCTTTACCGTCACATGCTCCACGCAGAAAATACCCTCTAACTGCTGCGTGCAGTATCCGACTTTCATGGAACTGCACGGCAGCGGGGGTTTTTTATTTTTCCTAAATGTTTATTTAACCCCCCACCCTTGTAAAAACTGAAGCTGAGTTCAGGGATCTCTTTATACAGGTATAACAACATAATGGATGAAAAACTAGTCTTCAGATGTCTGGTGCATGATTACAAACAGTGATTTACAGTATTTCACCCATATGTCATAAATCAAGACCAACACAAGAGAAGCAAATGCATGAGACACCAGGAGGCGAGACACCCACAACAGTAACGCTATATGCTGATTTTCACTTGTGTTCACTAGAAAGTCAGTAACGTTGTCCTGTGTTGGCTCTTTGATGCAGTCCATACAATACATTGCTGAATTACATGTCAACCAGTTCAGAAAGACCAAGACTATATGACAATAATCAACGCTTTTATTTCCAATGTGATTTCCTGGTTGAATGTTTTAGTCAAGTAAACCGTTCAAAAGGCCAACTAGAAAAAGTGCACTCAGTAGAGGGCAGAGCCAGACCAGCTCTGTAATGTTGGACTGAATGAATACAAACCACAACAGAGAGCTGCAGGAATGAGTCCTAAAACCCAGAAATGAGTTAGCATTTTAGCATTTCCTGTTCCCTCGTCTGGAGGTCAATGGGTTTTCTGAATGGGTTTTTAGTTAGATGCCTGAAATAAGGTCTGTGGTTAACACAAGCTGAAGAGATTTTTAACGTTTTGTTCTACAATATAAAATACATCAGGAAGTATCTCACTGGTGAAGCCTTTATGTGTCTTATATACAGTATATATATGTGTGTGTGTGTGTGTGTGTGTCAGTTGGGTACTGACTATGGTGTCTCAGCTCAGTCTTCCTACCACTTAGCAGCAGACTTCCCACACACTCACAATAGAGTGTGTGTTAAAGAGCTTACATAAGAAGGGAGATTACACTGAGTCTCTATCTGATGACCAGTGGTAAAGCACTCTGTGGTACACTACATTGGCATTGTTAACAAAGTGTGGGCATCAGTGCAGCTGCTCCTCTGCTTGTATGTGGACCTGTACATTAGGTCACCAAAAGCTCACCGAAGCCTTCCTTGGTTGTTCCTTCTGTTTTATTCTTAGAAGATGTGGTTGCATTAATAAGCTGTTTTTTATACAGAGCCCTTCTCTCTCAGAAGTGTGAGTATAGTTATAAAAGGCTCTTCTGTTTCTTCTACCGCTGTTATTTATTCTGCTGCTAGAGTCGACATGTGACCAGCGCTCCCCGAGCCTGCAGGACCTGAACATCTCATGATGTTCAACCAGCAAGCCCACACTGACACAGAGACACACAGACACACTGAAACTGGCACATACACAATGATGCACACAATTACAGACACACAACTATGTGTGACTACTGCACACTGTGGCACCCATGCACGTAAAAGCACTCAGGCACACTTACTGTAATAAGTATTAGCACGCACACACACACACACACACACACACACACACACACACACACACACACACACACACACAGTGTGCAGAGCTGGTGTTATTTTGGGTGGCTGTGCTCCTCAAGGTCCAGGGGAAGGGGGGTTTCCTATTGGTTCTCAGGAAGAAGGCGTCAGCGCAAGAACACAATCAGAGGATGTCTAATGACAGGATCCGCTGATAACGGGTCTCTCTCACACACACACAAACACACACACGCACCAGGGTTGACTCACTACAAACACAAATGAATGTCATTATCCTTCTGTGGTGTAAGAGTGTGTGCACTAACATGTATATTACGTGTTAACGTGTGTGTGGTTGTCGGTATGTTTGGTCTGATGGTCACAGGGACTGAAACAGAACTAACAGCAAGGTCTGGGAGACTCCTCATTAGTCAACACACTGAAGCAATGAGAACACAGACACCGAAAACATCCCCATACATCACAATGTAATGCTAAAACGTTAGCACTGCACTAAACACAGGCTGGTATCCAAAGTGTGTTACTGTTCCATTAGGGGTGTAACGATTCATCTACTACATCGATGTATCAATTTATATTCCTACGATCCAACTACATCAATAGGTGCTAATATTACGAGAATAAAGTCATAATATTACGAGAATAAAGTCATAACTTTACGAGGAAAAAGTTGTAATATTACGAGAATAAACGGCGTAATACTACGGGGATAAAGTCATAACTTTACAAAAAAAAACGCGTAAAATGACTACTGTATAATATATTGACTTTATTCTCGTAATATTATGACTTTATTCTTGAAATCTCAGATTTATTTTTTTTCCTCAATGTGGCCCTAATACTCCGTCGTACCGTCGTACCATAGACCTGCAACAATGATAAATAAAAATGAAAATGTAAACAAAAAATAATTTATTATTCATCTCCTCTCATTTTTAAAAAAATCCACAGGGAGCCACTGGAGAGTAAAAAGTTGTAATATTACAAGAATAAAGTCATAACTTTACGAGAAAAGAAGTCGTAATATTACGAAGATAAAGGCATAACTTTATGAGAATTTTTTTTTAATATTACGAGAAAAAAGTCATAACTTTACGAAAAAAAATTAAATAACACGTAAAATGACTACTATATAATATTAAAACTTTATTCTCAAAATCTCCGATTTATTTTTTTTCCTTAATGTGGCCCTAATACTCCGTCTTACCGTCATACCATAGACCTGCAACAATGATAAATAAAAATGAACATGTAAACAAAAAAACAGTTATTCATTTCCACTCATTTGCCATTGGAGAGGGGCTAAAGAGCCGCAGGTTGCAGACCTCTGTGTCAGAGTGTACATAAACCCACTCACTGTTTTAACCCTTGACCTTGTTGTCTTCCCACAGGACTGTCTGCTATATGACATGAATTGGCCATGAGGGGTCACATGAATATGCATTCAATAGACTGACATCATAGGGCGGCTGTGGCTTTTGTTCATGATTCTTCCATTGTTTTTATAAAAGAAAATAAATACCATTTTCTTTAAAGGATGTGTTTTTAATAGTTTTTGGAGCAGTGGAGCTCTGTGGCACAGAGGAATAATATTTATATATCAGGCTTACACACACAATACTTGTTATTTGGTTTTTGGTCTTTGGTATTTCTTGTGCATTTTGTTGACAATTAAAAAACTGTGTTCTGAGCTATCTTATGCAAAAGAGATCTTAGACTAAATAGACTAAATATCATCATAGTGTGATGGATGTTGCTGATTTTCATGTTTTTCAATGTCCTACCTGCTCATTGTCTTGTTAGAACAGCGTGTTTGTATGACAGGGCTTTGATCTGATTGTTAGACAGCATCTTCAGATGACCTAACAAACGTTCTATCCAGCCTTTCCTGAGCGGAAATGTTTGAATGTTAACGGGAGAGCGGGGAGGTTTAGTCTGAAGAATGTTGTTCCATGTAGACCAGGGTCATCTTATATGAGTCATATTGTTTCTGTTCAAGTCCTCTTTCTGCCCACTGTGATGTTATTTTGAGCGTTTCCCCCATAAAGTCTGTCATTATTCTGCTTCTGAGGAATGCAGCATTGCTTGCAACTGCCTGGACGTGAGCTTTACCTTATAACAGCTGCTGCCAGCTGCTCTGGAGTTTTTAAGCCTGAAAACAGAGCTATGAGGAGGAGCAGACGTCTAGTTATCTCTCAGAATACTTGAATTACAACATGCTGAAAGGTTATTATGGAATATTTGCCCAATGATGCTAAAAACCTTTTGCCTACTGCAGGTTTAAATGTCATCTTATACACTAGTGGAACATCAGCAGCAACAAGAGCGCTTCATTTGTCCCGCAAGAGACAGTTACTCACACAAAACATTTAAGCCAATGAAAATAGCAAATGAATTCATCAACCAGGGTATCACTGCTACCAACACGACATGTTCCTTTATCAGGACTTGAGCTAAGACAGTACAGTACAGAACAGTAATCCAATAGTGAAGTCAAATATGTGTTATACAGCCACTGGATGGTATCCATGAAACCTCCAAACAAATGCAAGCTTCAAGATTTGGTCTAAATTCACAGTTACTAGTCATCAGATCAGAATCTTTATTTGGCCATGTTAATATGTAGGGGTGTAACGATTCATCTACTACATCGATGTATCGATTTATATTCCTACGACGGGAGACGTATATCGATATAAAATTGATTTGAAAACGCAAAAATCGATTGCATTGATACTAAGGATTTGCACCTTGTATTTAAGGACGACAAACGTTATATGAAAGTGTTATTTTAGCACTTTTATTAGTAAAGAAATGTTAAACGTTACTCCAGTTCACTCTCCAGACATGTGCCAGCTTGCCAGCTCTGCCCTCTGCATCACAAGCACGCATCCATGGCGTGCATGCAGACGAATGGCGCACTGGACTCCTCGCTCTTTCACCCGGTAGACGAGCCGGTAGTTTTAAAATGTTTTTCTGTATGTTTTCATGTATGAAAAGACCCCAAATGAACACTGTAGGTGGACTACTTGATTACTATAAACAGATTATTTAAACAGCGTTTGTAGAGGAATGATTCTGTCCCAAGCTGTTTGATCACTATCAGCTGTTTGATCACTATCAGCTGTTTGATCACTATCAGCGGTTGATCTCTGTATTATTGCTCTACCGTTTATATTGAAAATGAGAATAGAAGAAGCAGGTTAGAAGAAAATAGAAGTTGGTTTATTGTATTTTGTGTTAAATATTGCACTGCCTTGTATCTTGAGAACTGAAACAGCGGGTCCTGTAATTGCACCTTTTATTATTTTCAAATAAAAGCTGTATGTATTTACCATTAATCACCTGATTCCCTTACAAGAAAAACTTTGAGAAATCCTGACCTGCTCTGTCCAGTATCAGATATTTATTTCACAGTCACACTGATTAAAATTTTGGCAAAAAAAAAGGTTACTGTATCGATTTCAAGTCATTGAATCGTATCGTATCACTCTAGATGAGCCAAATATTGTCCTTGAATCGTATCGGAACCATGGAAATCGTATCGTGGTAAAAACGTATCATGACACCCCTACTAACACGCCAAACCACGATGGTAAACATGGTAAACATTAAGGCTGTATTCGAAATCTCATACTAACATGCTGTTCATACAAAATACGATGTAAAGTTGAGTATGTAGTGCGTTCACACTGCAGAATATGTGGATTTCTGTGTACGCAAGAAAGGCCCAGATGTAAACTATGTTAGCAAGAATCTCTGAAATATGAGACGTGAGCTTACTTCACATACTCAACTGCCCCACAATGCATTGCGTCTGCGGTGCCTTGAGACCGGCTGTCAGTCTTGTGAGATTTTGAGGCTAAAAAGCTGTTAATACGTCACTTTATTAAGTTTTAATATGTTTCCATGTGAGAAAGCATCCGTTTACATTCCCAATATAAGGTCAGTTTAGCCAAATAACATCTGTATGGAGATTAGCTGCAATCGTTTTTGGAGATGTGACATTTAGAAAACCTGTTTTCGTTAAAAACGTCACCCCGTACAACCTGAAGAGCAGTGGAATTGTTTTCAGTGTTGGGCACAAGTAGCGGCGTTACTAGTTTAACTACGTGTCTCAATAGAGTGGTGGTAGCGTCGCTGTTTTCTGAATCAAAGCCTTTCAGTGGCTCAGCTCTTTTATTAATCGAGTAGTGCGGTAGCGTTCCACACAAGCTGAGCTTTCTGCTGTGGTCTGAAATAAGACTGCTAAGGATCAGTAGGTGACACCACCGAAGCACTCCCATATGACGGTGACATCGCGTACCAATGCTTGGTCTGCTGCAGGGAGCAGCCTACAGACACGCCAGCTCGTGTTTACTTGATGGAAAAGTAGCAGAGGGTGATGACGGCGAGGGATTGATCTCGAGGGAGTCGCTTACACTTCGCAAAATCACACTGAATCATTCATTTAGTAGCCAGTAGCCTATGCAGTACATACTGATTGAGTATGTAGTATGCAGTATGTTGGTATGGGATTTTGAACACAGCTAAAAATCAACTTGTCGGCGTTGCCACTGTGAGAATGTTAGCATGGTGACATTAGTATTTATCTCAGAGCACCGAGGCATATGCCTTGATAATAAATATCCAAAGTGCATGCCTGTCTGTTACTGTCTTATTTATTTGAAATTGTTCCAGCATTTACCTAACCAGGCCAAAAAGACACTACAAGACACAGGGGACCAACTGCAGACAGGGCGTCAGACAAAGGATGTAACCATGGCAACCTATCAACCATGTCAATCACACAACTAGGACACAGCTCTTCTTAAAGCCAGGTAGTTGTCGCAGTACTGTGATGCACCGGCAAAGCTCAAACAAAAACAGGCTTTACACACTAAAACACAAAGAGACAGATGAGGCGAGGCATGGAGGGAAGGATGGAGGGATGGGTAGACATACTTCTTAGTATGGGTGACTCGGTCTCCTGACACAACCCCAGGAGGTGGTGGTAAGCCTCCATCTCAGCGAGGGAGATCCGTACAGTAGAATAGGCTGGTCCATCTTTACCACAGCGTGGACAGCGAGTCAGGAGGGTCTGGCATCGCAGCGTGCCTAGAACATCCATCTCCAGGCACCTAACCTCACCTGGGTGTGTGTTCTCTATACTGTATCTACCCACCAAGCCTGCCCACCGGCCCTGCAGCAGAGACAATGCAGTAATCCATGTTCCCTCGATGCCTCTGCTGTTACACTCACACAGTCAAACAGCAATGCCACTGCAGCTGCCTGCCTGCCTCCCTGCTTCTCTCTCTCCGTCATAATCTCTGCATTAGAAAGTAAAGCCTATTACAGGACATTAGCATATGCCTGCCTGTGTGACTACCACAAACAACTACAGCCTGCCGTGAGAGAGTGACTCCACACTATACCGACTCCATCCCATCGCTGAGGTGTTATTTTAAGATAGAAGAAAACGCACTAATAGCTGAATCCACACTTATTTCCCTTCCTCCGTTCATGTGAATGAGACCCAGACCGAGGCTGGAGAGCAAGCCGTGAGGACGGCGTGACCCGCGACCGAGTCACGTGAGTGAGCGGACACTACCGCGCATGTTCCATGTGCCCAAGATCCGGGTACTTTTCCAGGCGGAAGTCGAGCCATTTAGGCTTCATGCGCCACTGAGTAACTTTCATAGGATTGAACAGGGCCCTGCCTCCAACGGTGTATCCAGTTCTCTTTATACATCTATGGTTAGCGTAGATGCTGCAATAGCATCAGTTCTATCAGAGCTGGAGAGTATGTCTTGATTGGAAGAAGAGCACAGAATGGCACTGAAGGCTTTTCTAGATGGAGAACATGCTCTTCTCACGACTGACTTTGGCAAGAGTTTGATTGACAGATGGTTCATCCAATCACCTGCAAAGTATTCTTTTAAAGAAACAGTTTCCAATGACGGCTTCTCAGATGGTAACAAACCATCTGGCGCGTCAGGTTACTTGATTTGTGGAAATTTTATTAAAAATTTGTTTGGAACTTCAGCTCCAGAAGCAACTAACAAATAGAAAAAATAGAATAGATAATATAATATACTACAGAATCAATCACTGGGTGATTTTATCTCTGGTGACATACAGTACAGTATATATCATGTTGGTTGGTTATATGATGTCGCGTAGTTACCTGGACTCCTGCAGCTTTGCTATCATTCCATCAAAGACCACAATGAAATTAAGTCTTTGACTTTATTGTAGAACTTTGTTTTTTGTTTCGTTTTTTTTGCCGTACTACACTCTACGTGATTTAATTTCCTTCTTCTCATAATGTCAATTAATCTAAACTACACAAAAAAGGATATGAAAGTTATGAAATATCATGACTGCGCGTCTCAACCACAAACCATAAAACAGCATTTCACTTCATGTCATTGCACTTCAAGAGTTATGATCATGAAATCATTTTTTTTGTGTTAGTTTGTTTCACATTACATCATTAAATATGCCTCTCAAGGCTAATTTTGTTATTTAGTTATTATCATCTTATGTTTCTTTTAAAAGAGGAGTATTTGAAATTAAATATGATGTTCCGACCA
>CAKAOH010036984.1:0-10900 GCA_916701665.1 Sebastiscus tertius | reverse complement strand
TGCCATACTTCGAGTTAACCGTGCTATTGGCATGCCCAAAAGGATGGCAATGTCACTCTGTTGGTCAATCCTCCACTTTGAAATATCTCAAGAACTTAAACGGATTGTCATGAAAATTTGTACAAACCTTCATGGTTCCCATATGATGCATCCCATAACTTTGATGACCCCTGACTTTTTGCCTACTGTGCCACCAGCAGGTTCAAATTTGTGGTTTTGAGTGAAATGACATGGATAGCTTGCCGATAAATTTGGCAAAGACAGTCCCAACAAGATGATTTGTAATCTTTAGGTTCCATCATAGTGGATTCCTCTGCCAGTAAAGCCTTATCTCACTTCCTCGTACAACAAGTACAGACTGCTCACGTGGACATTTATACATCACATTTCTTTTGCATTTCAAATCCTGAAGATAATCATCTGTATATAATAATAATAATAATAATAATAATATAAGTGCTGTATATACAATTAAAAAAGACTCTAAGCAAACAGTAAATAACAACAGGATAATCAATAAAAGGCAAGTCTATAATATACCATACATTTAGATAGTACATATTCAATGTACAGTTCATTCTGTTTAATACTCAAGGACAATTCTGCACCTTATTGTACAGCTATTAGCAATATTTACTTGACATGTACTAATGTACAACATTACAGTTGTACCATCATTGTACAGTGTATATTCAGTACATATTAGAAGTTAGACGTTATACTTGTATCTCTAATCTCTATTCCCTGTTGTTGTTTTTTAATTCAGCTTTATATTTTGAATGTTATTGATTTATTTTATTATATATAATCTGGTCTTTTAATTGTTTTTGTTTCTTACCGGCTTCATTTGTTTGTTTTGTGATTTATGTGAAGTAGCTGCATATTGTCCAATACTTTGGTTTGTGACAATATTTAGTTTACTTCTAAAACTAATCACATTCCCACCAGTCTACATAAACTGGAAAAACAAAGTTCGGAAACTTGTGTTTGATGGATTATTTCTCTGTTGTTACAATGCTAATTGGCATTGCATTTTACATGGTTGGAAAGCCTGTTTATTTACCTTCGCAATGATGTCACACTTGTAAGGATCATGCATTTGTGGGATGAGCAGCACAGCTGATTATGTGGGTAGTGCCCAAGGAAAATTTGCCAAAATGCTCCGTCAATGGTAAACAGTGTATTCTCCTGTTGGTATTGACTCTTGTTTTGAGTTGTTTGATGGATTGGATGATTGAACTCTCTATCAGTAACAAGGAACAAACAAGACATATTGGCAATTTTACACTTTATTCATTTAATACAATATGTCAGGAGCCTCAGTAGCAGGTGGAAGATCCATACGCAGCCACAACAGCCTGGCACCTCCTCCTCATGCTGGTCACCAACCTGGTCACACGTTGCTGTGGGATGGCGTTCCATTCCTCAACCAGGATTGGTTGCAGGTCAGCCAGCGTGGTTGTATTGGTCACTCTAACACGTACAGCACGCCCAAGCGGATCCCACAAGTGTTGAATTGGGTTGAGGTCTGGACTCTTGGCAGGCCATTCCATTCTCTGTACTCCCACATTGTGGAGGTAGTCTGTGATAACCCTGGCTGAGGATGAAGTTAGGTCCCAGATTGTGGCGATATGGGATCACCACTGGCTGCAGAATCTCATCCCGATATCTCACTGCATTGAGATGGCCTTCAATGATGACAAGCCTTGTTTTGCCAGTGAGGGAGATGCCGACCACCAAAAGCTGTTACTCGATCGGTGCAACGATCAGCATAGCGTTCTCCACGTTGTCTCCATACTTTGACCCTGCCATCCAACTTTGGCAGACAGTTATATATATATATATATATATATATATATGTGGTAATACCCCATAGCTCAAGACCGACAGACAAGGAAATAATGTTAGTGAGTGTCATCAATTGCACACACAGATTGCAGACATTTAATGAAGAACTATGAATCTCTGCGTGTTGTGAAATACTGCTGAATGTGCCATGTTGGTAATAAATGCATGTGACTTTTGTGCTTCACATTTTTATTTGAAAGCTACATATTGCCAAAAACATAGGCCTAAGTAATCTAAGATAACCACTCAGCAGAAAGAAAAGTGCAATCAGCTAAATGTTTAGATTTAGTCTTAATACAAGAATGTCAGCTAATTTGAAATTTTTCTTTCATTTTTTTAGCACTGTTGCCAATCTGCCAGTCACCTCCTATCTTTGTCCCTGCCTTTACACATCACCTGACCTCCACACCCACGTGCTCCACCTGCTCCGGGTTTCCTCCTAAACTCTTCATTATAAAAGCATGTAAACATTTTCTTGTTCAACGACACAATAAAGTTGGCTGTGAGGCAACACCTTTGTAGAACGACTTTATTGAAAAATCTGGTGAACCCACTTGATTTGTGATTCATTTCTGAACAGAAGGAGGACTGTTTATTTTTCCCCCCATCATGTTAGGAAGAGATCTCTTCAGTTGAATGATCAGAGACACCAAAGTAACTCTTTCATGTGATAGTAGTAAGACAAATCAGAACTTATCCTTTGATAAACATTCAACATAAAATGCTGACATTGGTAAGTTATACTTCACATTGGACATAATAACACAGATGATTTTTGACTTTCTATAACATAGATTGTATTGTATAGGGCGGCTGTGGCTCAGAGGGTAGAACAGGTTGTACACCAATCGGAAGGTCGGTGGTTCGATCCCCGGCTGCTCCGGGTCACATGTCGATGTGTCCTTGAGCAAGACACGCAACCCCAAATTGCTCCCGAAGGCATAACCATTGGTGTGTGAATGAGTATTTAGATTAGATCCTGATAGGCAAAGTTGGCACCTTAGTAGCCTCTGCCATCAGTGTATGAATGGGTAAATACTGTATATAGTGTAAAGCGCTTTGAGTGGTCGGAAGACTAGATGGAGGCATATGTTTCACCATACATTTTAACAGTTCAGGCACACGTCGGTTGTTTATCTTCTATCAGCACTCTGTCTGTTATGAGGAACTCCAGCGCACTCCAGTTGAGCACATTTCCTGGAGTGAATTTCCCTCCATTCACATATTTCTTGATCTCACAGTGGGAAATGGTGTAGTCCCACATGTGGACATCAGACATCATACCAAGGAAAGTCTGCGATGAGGAAAACCCCCCACCATAGGAATCCTGCTCCTGTGTAGATTAAAGATAAATAGCATTTAACATTATTTGTTCAAAATCTAGAGACATAAGGTACATCAAAAATAGTGCTTAGCAATATAACTGTACCTGTCCTAAAACTATGATAATGGGGCCGCTGATGCTGGATCCAGAGCTGATGAATTTCCTACTTGAGGGTTTTCCATCCAACCACAGCTGTACCAGGCCAGACGCAGAGTCCCATGTGGTACAAATTGAGTGCCACGTGTTCAGTTTGTAGTCCTGCCCTCTTATGTCTACATACTCATTCCTGATATGGAGCTTAATCTCATCATTTGCATCATTCTTGAGTATCATAAATTCATTGGCAACAGAAGGGGTGGCCATAGAGAAAAGGCTGTAAGCTCTACGGAGGTCTGTAAAGGATCTGTAGGCATCACAAAGACATTATCATAAGTGAATATTTCTACAGTCAGACACACAGTGGGTTGTTTCATTCATTTTGCATATTCACCCTCACCTGAGACAAACGGTCACAGCCTTCAGAACCTGTGTTGATGTAGTCAGACTCACATGAGATGTGTTGGTTTGTTGTGGGAAGGTGAACATTTTACCTGACAGATCTTTGAAAAAGAGAGAAATTCTAATTCAGAATGTGAAAAGTAAATTATATAATTAAAAAAAATGAATTACACAAAAATATATATAAATATGTTTTGAGAAGATATAAACTGAGGCTAAAGATCAAATCACTAGATTAATTGTGGCATCAACTCTGAAACATGTTGAATTTACTGTGTACTTTGCCATCCGTAGAGCCACACCACTAGCGCAGCTAAGCTGAACTTTGCCCTCTGCACTACCTGCCCACAGCTGCTGTCTGTCCCGTTGTGTTTGCGAGACATTCGCCACTTCTCATTGAAAATGAATTGGAGCTGAGGGGCTCACTGTCCCTACCTGCGCTACATTGGAATTGTTTACTTATCCCGACTGCCAACTTGTTGATGAACGAAGGGCTGCAAATGAAACAATTGTCTTCATAGATATTTAAGATTCTATTTTTTTCTGCATTGTACTATTTAAATGAATGACAATGATAGTAGAAGTATGCCTACGGACAATATTAATAATTTCCTCATACATTCTAAATGTTTTGCCCAATTGTTGCTTTTAATGTAAAGCTCATATTCCTCATTATTTGTTTCATCATATTAATTTAGGAAAAAAAATATTTGTACATACCCAAAAAGAGTGAGCATAAAGGTAACAAAAATCAAAAAGATAACAAACTCCTGTAAGCCAGATGTCATGTATCTTTCTTGGGATGTTTCATTTTGTCATTCCCTTTGTTAAATGAAGAAGATATATTTTTTACCTTGAGGAATGGCAGCACATGCTGTCAGCATCACCAGTAGAAGATACAACGCCATCTAATACAAAGACAAATAATCACCGTACAAAATGCAGAGAGTTAATGCAATGATCATTATAATAATATTTATAATGCTAATACTTCCACTTCCAGTGTGTAAAAGATTTCAAATTAATTTGCTGTTACTTAAGTTGGCCCACTACAATATGTTATACAGGGAGAAAAGGGTAAAAATGTTTGTATATAATGCAGTCATGTTAAATTCCTCTATTAGGCCTTACCAGCTTACGTCAGTCAGCTTTATGCAGCAGCCACCCTCTCTACAGTGGAATGTTTGACAAAAATCGTCTCAAAAATCCTCTTCCCAGGAGAAGAAAACTGTTGGAGATTCAAAAGACCCTTTATTTGCATAAAAGATCTGAGTTTGCGACTCAGAGGTACAACACAACTGGTTAGTATTTCTGGGTACAGTGCTATATCAAAACATCGTAACCCAGATGACCCTCCCCGTTGGCTACCTTAATCAGTCTAATGATTTACCTGCCTCTAACAGTTTTCCCGTAAGTCTGGCCTGTTCTGGTCTAATACAAATAAAAAACAGATATCTCATTGCAATAACAGGATCAAAGTCTCATTTGACGATGGCTGTTCGAATCCAAATCACGGGGCAGATGCATGTGTTATTGTTTACTTTCGTCAACATTGCAAAACAGGGCATTTGGCCTTGGTGGAGGTTTGCGCTCTCCGAGTGCCCTTCTAGTATGGCAAGTCGTTTTAACATTTAATTGACCCAAACTCCTATCTGTTATTACATTTTAGATATCCATAATAGAATTTATGCTTGTCAGAATTGTATTCTCACTAGTTAGAATGGCAATTAGAGATACCCACAATGACATTCTTACTAGTAGAAATTGTATTTTCTACAAATCTACAGCTTTGATTGTGTTAGTCAAAACTAAATTTAAGATATCTTTAAATCCTTAAAAAAAGTATAAGTGGCTGATTCAACATTTAATAGCTCAACTGGATATATATTGCAGTTATCTGTAATTCAATTACGGATATCTGCAATATATATTCCAGTCTAGCTATTAAATGTTAAAACGGCTTGCCATACTTCGAGTTAACCGTGCTATTTACATGCCCAAAAGGATGGCAATGTCACTCTGTTGGTCAGTCCTCCACTTTGGTACAGGCTGAAATATCTCAAGAAATCGAGTGTAATGTTAGTTCAGGCAGGCCACGAAGTCAAGCACTACTCATATCATAGCTCTATCAGCTGATAGCAGCTGATCTTAAGCCAGCCCAATCAGCTGATGTGTCAGCTGATTCCCCTCCATGCATTCAATTGGCAAATCTCATACAGGGCGCCTTATTTAAGCTGCTTCAGCCTGCCTATCATTGCTGCTTCCTCTACAAGCCACTCGCAACCCACCTCCACCGAAGCACCTCCTTTTAATACTGTTTCTAACTTAATCAATGTCATTTCTGTTGTCATTGATGCCGGCTCTGTTCTGCACCCAGGGGGGTCTTTGCTGCTGCTCTCCCTGCCTTCGGCTTTCCATGTATGCAAGTGGATCCACCTAGGATGGGCAGGGAGGTCAAAGAGCAGAGCCATACCACCAAATATATATATATTACTGCAAATGGAAATAAAGTTTTTCTTTGGCTAAAGTGGTCCTGACTGAACTTAAACGGATTGTCATGGACATTTGTACAAACCTTCATGGTTCCCATATGATGCATCCCATAACTTTGATGACCCCCTGACTTTTTGCCTACTGTGCCACCAGCAGGTTCAAATTTGTGGTTTTGAGTGAAATGACATGGATAGCTTGCCATGAAATTTGGCAAAGACAGTCCCAACAAGATGATTTGTAATCTTTAGGTTCCATCATAGTGGACTCCTCTGCCAGTAAAGCCTTATGTCATGTCTTCGTACAACAAGTACAGACTGCTCACGTGGACATTTATACATCACATTTCTTTTGCATTTCAAATCCTGAAGATAATCATCTGTATATAATAATAATAATAATATAAGTGCTGTACATACAATTAAAAAAGACTCTAAGCAAACAGTAAATAACATATTATAATAAATACAACAAAAGATAATAAAACAACAGGAAAATCAATAAAAGGCAAGTCTATAATATACCATACATTTAGATAGTACATATTTAATGTACAGTTCATTCTGTTTAATACTCAAGGACAATTCTGCACCTTATCGTACAGCTTTTAGCAATATTTACTTGACATGTATTAATGTACAATATTACAGTTGTACCATCATTGTGCAGTGTATATTCAGTACATATTAGAGGTTAGACGTTATAGTTGTATCTCTAATCTCTATTCTATGTTGTTGTTGTTTTTAATTCAGCTTTATATTTTTATGTTATTGATTTATTGTATTATATATAATCTGGTCTTTTAATTGTTTTTGTTTCTTACCGGCTTCATTTGTTTGTTTGTTTGTTTTGTGATTTATGTGAAGTAGCTGCATATTGTCCAATACTTTGGTTTGTGACAATATTTGGTTTACTTTTAAAACTAAATCAATTTAAACATAAATCAATGCACAGCACAGAAAACCAAACATCTATAAAGCCTAGTTTATTTAATTTTTTTTACAGTGACTCCAGTGCAATGATAGAAATACTGTGGGTCAGTTTTAATCAATTTAGATAGCTCAATTACTGATAAAGTATTACAGTTCCTGTGAAAAGGTTGTCTTTCTCCCTTTTCACTGGGCCCTGTTCACCAAAATGAACAATGTTTTGTGTCTGCTTAATTGTTGATTTCAGTCCAATGTTTCAGTTTATTTGTTGCAATATCGAGTTGTGTGTATAAATGACACAAGCTTGTTTATTTTGTTTTATGGGTTCATAGGATTTTGTTGTCCTGCCTTGGATGGTGAGGTAAATTAGCTGCTCAGCAGCTCAATCTAGGAAAATGCAAACAGGTTTGCCTCATTATGTCCTCTAAGCAGGGAGGGGCATGTCTCTGTTAAGATGTAGGATGATATAAGGTAAGATAGTTCTGCAGTAAATGACATTATATAATGGTTGGTGGGCTCATTGGTATGTGTGAGTGTCCCTAGATAGATTGAGATGTCAGCAGCAACTTAGAGATCTTGTATTAATAGTCCGTTCATTATTCTGTGTGGATTTGGATGCTTGTTCGGTTTAGCTCATCCTGTACTTACAGGAGAGTTAGAAGAGTTAGTTTAGCTCTGAGAATATCTAGTAAATGTACAGTGGACATTTGTGCAGAAATAACTGCTGCAGCTCCTCCAGACCAACAGAGGTTTCCCGTGTCTTGTGAAGTGACGGGGCTCCGCAGGAGAAGCGTTATCGTCTCGTTACCGACCAGGTGCCGGTGTCTCCCCTGCTCTCTCCGGCTGCGGGTGGAGACGACAACGTTACTCACTGCGGAGCCCCGCTGCTTCAGAGCCCCGACACCGACGCTGAAGCAGGAAAAGCCAACACTAGGATCAGCAGTGATTCATGGAGAGACCTTCGTCTGGTCAGCTAACATTACTGCCAAGCAGGTGAAATATAGAGTGATATTGTGGTTTTAGCTGACGTGTGTCGCCTCACTGTTTTGAGCGATGCTCGTTCAGATATATTTAGAGCGAGCAAGCGCGAACCCAACGCTGACTTTCATTGACTTAACGGCCACAGGTGTCGCTTTAATGCCACTTTTTGGCACTACTCCTGCATATCAACCTGGTACCTCAACATCCCTTTTTAAAGTTTTCCAGTGCCAAACCACCTCATCTGTCCTTTATATGGGGTGGTGGTGCGACAGTTCCCTTCAGACTTGTTAAAGAAAATCAATTTTTGTGTAATAGCTAACAGCCACTGACAATGCATGTAGAGATACAACAGTCACGCTGAAGAGGAATTAACTAATAGTTAATTGCAAACTCATGTTGCCCTACATTTCATCAGGCCCTGCTATCTTAACACAAGATGCTCCATTGAGTTCTCACGCAGCACATATTGTATGCTTAATTGATTCAACAGGAATGTCAAAAGTGAGCTGCTAAAACTGCTATTGTGCAGCTTAACTTATTGTGGAAGTACCTGTTTTTCCCACCTGACTTTTGTAAATGATTTTAAGGTATACAGAGAGGCCCAGACTCATGGGTCAGTTTCTTCTCATGAGCTTCATCCTTCCAACAAGCAACACGTGTTGGAGGTTAATGAGCTGGTAGCTGCTTTAAAGACCAAATGTAAGGTAATATATGTTCCCACAAACAGGGCTTTGTTAATTAGCAGCCTCTGTAGTCCTTCTCATTATGAACGTGGATCCATGGGACTGACTAGTAGATTTACTGATTGAGAGACTGCCAGCATCTGTCTGCACAGAATGACTTGCATGAACAATCAAAAGGCCATGTCGGAGTGTGTGTGATTTACTATCAAAGAACTGGGAAAAGTGATGAAACATGGAGAAACTTTAGCCCTGTGCCAATAGTATAGGCCCTTTCACATATAAGGGAGTAACTACAAAGTATTGCTGTCCCATTGAATGAAGTTATTGTTTATTTAAGTGTCTAAAAAAAAAGCAGATCAGTGCAATTGATATCAAAACTCAGTTGAAGCTGCATTTATTAAGTTTTGGCCAGTAGGGGGCAGAGATCAACAGCCCTGATATTATCTCTATGAAGTTGCCATGCCTAAAATGTTAAAACATAACAATTACCTACTTAGACAAGGTATAGAGTAACATCACCACCTTTCAGTTTTAGTCTGAAGAGAGTATCTGGGCTGTAAGACTGAACCATATGTGCTGTGGGCAAAACCACAATAATGTGGCAGGTGGGCTATACTGTATATCTGATTATGGATGCAAAGTGATATTTCTCTGTCGGATAATCCCAACAAGCATTACATGTGGACTTTTTTATTTTTCTGTTCTGTAACAACCCCTGCCTCTCCCTACAAATCTGTTGCCATATTTTGCAGAGACCTGGTGGCAGGGATCCTTAGGGCCAAGTGGGAACACCTGGGCCAACCCTGACTGATGATGCCTTCAAATGAAACTCGTGAACTTGTGTTTACGACATGGGAAGTCGTGTTCACAATATGCTGCAGTTCAAGTGGTTAAGTCGTGAGAACACTGCTGCGAAGCAACGGCAATATTAACGTTACTGTCGGCGTCTGGAAGCCACAGAGGCTAACAATTTAGCAAGCTAGCAAGTGGGTAACATAATGCAGGAAATGCAAAGGCATAATGACAGAGGAAAAAGATGAGGCCGTTGGGAATATCAACATTTTCCTCAGATATATTATAAAATTACGAAGAAACACAATATTTGACTAAAATTACAATATATTAACTTATTATGCGCCGAAAAATAAACTTCCATGGCCTCCAACATTTCTGACAATGTCAACGAACACGTCACAACTCTTGAACTCGGAGCTTTCAGAAAACTTCCACTTACGATGTCGTGAATACCACATTAGGGGGCCATTCATATATACTCTTCTCTTAACACGGTAAACACGACACCATTTGAAGGCACCATCACCCTCCATTCTGCTGCTGCTGTAGCTTCTCTCCTGTTTGGTGATTTTGCTTTAGTTTCTTACTTTGCTTTTATGCACCTTTTCAACACCCGCACCCACATCGTCCACTCACGCACAGCACACACTTTACTGAAATAAAGGTTATTTTGTTAAATGTTCATATGTTGTGTGTCCCTTTTTGTTATGGCCACCTGAGCCAGGTCTTCTCTGATCATGATTTTTATATTTACAAAAGCTGGCATGTGTTATACCCCATAGCTCAAGACCGTGTCCCAGACTCTTTCAATAAGCTTTGAAACAGACGAGGAAATAATGTTAGTGAGTGTCATCAATTGTACACACATTACAGACATTTAATGAAGAACTATGTATCTCTGCATGTTGTGAAATACTGCTGAATGTGGCATTTTGGTGATAAATCCATGTGACTTTTGCACTTCCCATTTTTATTTTAACGCTACATATTGTAAAGACTATAGGCTTTAGTAATCTAATATAACCACTTACAGAAAAAAAAGCCTTGCAATAAACTGAAGGTTTAGATTTAGTCTTAATACAAGAATGTCAGCTAATTTATAACTCTTTTCACTTTCTTAGCACTGTTGCCAATCTGCTGGTTATTTCAGAATACCCAGCAATTGTCCCGGGTGTGTCCTGCCTTTCCACATCACCTGACCTCCACACCCACAAACTCCACCTGTTCCCAGTTTCCTCTTAAACTCCCCATTATAAAGCATGCCCCTGTAATGTTCTCTGCCTTAGCACCCCAACATTTCTCTCATGGCATGTCATTTTTGCCGAACATTTTCTTGTTCAACGACACAATAA